>JBBDGP010003337.1:0-295000 GCA_037952835.1 Lithobates septentrionalis | reverse complement strand
CTTCCCAGGAACCGCGGAAGTGGGTTCGGAGGGAAGGCATACATTAGATTGTACTGATCCCATGGGATTGTCAGAGCAACTGACCCCTGAGCAAGTACATCCCTTGTTCTGGACTAGGGATGAGCTTCGTGTTCGAGTCGAACCCATGTTCGACTTGAACATCGGCTGTTTGGTCGTTCGCCGAATTGCGAACGATATGGGCCGTTCGCGCCAAATTCGTGTGGCGCGTCACGGCCCATAATTCACTGCGGCGTCGCAGTGCATTGCTTGCTGATGATTGGCCAAGCATGCACTATGACCCGCATGCTTGGCCAATCACAGCGCCGCCTGAACAGAGAGCCGTAATTGGCCAAAGCCAAGGAGGCTTTGGCCAATTATGGCTCAGGGGATTTAGTACACGCCCCACACTATATAAGGCCGCCTGCACGGCGGCCCTGTGCAGTGTGTTCCGGTGTGCTGAGAGATAGAGAGAGAGAGAGAGAGACAGTGTCATTTCATTTGAGTTAGCTAGATTAGGCAGGACAGTCAGTCAGTTAGCTGCACTTAAAGTGTATTGTGTATATATATATGCATCCCAGGTGTTGCATATATATATATATACACTGTATTCAGTTTAGCTAGATCCGTTCCTGTTATCTTCTAGACTATTTACATTTAGTGCAGTGCGTCCTGCTCACAGTGTTCAGCTAGATCCGTTCCTGTTATCTTCCTACTGACAGGCAGGCTTGTCTTGTTACAGTATTTACAGCTACCTGAAGAAAATTACTGGTGTTCTTTTGATCCTATTAGTACCACAGTCAGGCAGCTAGACTATTTACATTTAGTGCAGTGCGTCCTGCTCACAGTGTTCAGCTAGATCCGTTCCTGTTATCTTCCTACTGACAGGCAGGCTTGTCTTGTTACAGTATTTACAGCTACCTGAAGAAAATTACTGGTGTTCTTTTGATCCTATTAGTACCACAGTCAGGCAGCTAGACTATTTACATTTAGTGCAGTGCGTCCTGCTCACAGTGTTCAGCTAGATCCGTTCCTGTTATCTTCCTACTGACAGGCAGGCTTGTCTTGTTACAGTATATAAAGCTACCTGAAGAAAATTACTGGTGTTCTTTTGATCCTATTAGTACCACAGTCAGGCAGCTAGACTATTTACATTTAGTGCAGTGCGTCCTGCTCACAGTGTTCAGCTAGATCCGTTCCTGTTATCTTCCTACTGACAGGCAGGCTTGTCTTGTTACAGTATTTACAGCTACCTGAAGAAAATTACTGGTGTTCTTTTGATCCTATTAGTACCTTTAGCAACTTTGCTCTTGCTAGAGACTTGCCATGTAAATTTGCTACAAATTGGAAAAGTGTCAACTAGAACTTGCCAGTGAAAATGTGCAGCAAGTTAAAAAGACTTGCTATCTGGAAAGTTAAAGCACAAAATCTTTCAAAGAGCGATGTTTCAACCCATTAAACACGTTCTTTTTCAAACATGTAACATCAGCATAACCTTTAAATAATAGCAACAGTCACTGTCACTTTGTAGTGTTCAATCACGGCCAAGTTCCGTGGGAGAAGACTACAGAAAATTGTATATGGACCTGATGGGGAACTAAACATCCCATGGGCCATCTGTCAAGCAAACACATTAATATCCACTCCCCATCAAAACAAAACAAAAAATATTTGAAGAACCTTGACCTCCAGAAGATTTCTAGACCATTTTTTGCCATACGGTACTGCAAATCTGTACCCAAATAAAATGTATGTCCTTTTTTCCCACAAATAGAGCTTTCTTTTGGTGGCATTTGATCACCTCTGTATTTTTTTATTTTTTGTGCTATAAACAAAAAAAGACCGACAATTTTGGGAAAAAAACAGTATTTTTTACTTTCTGCTATAAAACCTATCAAAAAAAAAAATGGAAAAAATCAAATTTCTTCATAAATTTAGGACAATATGTATTCTGCTACATATTTTTGGTAAAAAAATCCCAAGAAGCGTATATTGATTGGTTTGCGCAAAAGTTATAGCGCCTACAAACAATGGGATAGTTTAATTTTTTTTAATTCTTTTACTAGTAAGGGCGGCAATCAGCAACTTATAGCGGGACTGCAATATTGCAGTGGACATTCTGACACTAACTGACACTTTTGACACTTTTTGGGGGCCAGTAACACCAATACAGTGATCAGTGCTACAAATATGTATTGTCACTGTACTAATGACATTGGCTGGGATGGGGTTAACATCAGGGGCGATCAAAGGGTTAACTGTTTGCCTAGCCAGTGCTTTACTATACTGTGTGAGGTGCTTTTACTAAGGGAAGAGATGGAATTGCAGAGACACAAATTCCATCCCTTCCCTCCTGTCAGAAAAGCGATCTGCCTTATTTACATGGGCAGATCGCCGCTCTGTCTCTCTGCCTAACGATCGGCATGTGCCGGGGACATCGGGTAAAACTGCTATAGGGCGAATCTGAAGCGAATAATCAATGGAAATTATACTCACCAATCCACATTTTCAATTAAAGTGTTTGTTACCCCAGCATTTCATATTCCTGTTACAACTACATGGTACAGCAGGCACGTATTAAAAAATATCCTATTCTCTTTGTTCTTCCTATAAAATCCCTGGTGTTCCTGTCAGTCCCTCTGCTTTCCTATTAAAAACTGACCACACTAAGCAGGAGAACACACCATGGTCAGTTCTCTAGCTATGCTGGAAACTCAGCCTGCTCTCCTCCAATGATCAGACTTGTCCTGACACACCCTCCTGCACAGCCTTTCACTGGGAAGCATTGTGTACTGTTGCTTCTCAACCCCCAGCTCTTATGCAGCTGAGAACAAGGAATGTAAATCATCTATAAACAAATGTTTTGCCTTTCTTTTCAATTAGGAAACAACATTGGTAGCGGGTTTCACCCCATTACCCAAAAGCAGACATAATTGGGGAACTAATATCACTAATTCAAAACACTACAGGGAAGTTCTGCCCACCCAATGGGTTGCATTGCAAAACAAAATTACATCAAAAGCAAGACCTGCCTCACTCTTTAGAAATGGACCTGATGGGGCACTTGTTGTACACTGTACTGCAGAGGGACTCCAACTCTTGCCACCCAAAAACAGACCTGATAGAGGGACTCATTGGGGGTGATTTACTAAGAAGAAGGCACTGCACCAGTTCATACATTAAATGGTGCGCCGGAAAAGTCATTAATCAAACATGCGAACCGGTGCACATTGAAGAGCAAATAGCAATAATAAATACCTGCATATGTAAACTGCAACTGGCGCTAAGGTAACTGCTGTTTTCTCATTGATAATAGCGCACGCCCAGTACAATTGGTAAATTTCATCTCATTGGATGTGTCTTGTTAGTAGGTGTTCGCAGATAATTAAATCTTTTGATGCTAATCTCATTCCTATCACTTCTAATATATCTTTGAAATGTATTTTCTCTTTTTTTTTTTTACCCAAATCTTTCAATAAAATACAAAGAACAAAGAAGTGTTTCTAAACCCAATAAATTTATATTTTCAGATCTTGATCTTTAAAGGTGACCATACACTGCAAATAGTTAGATCTTAAATAAATTAGATTTAGTGATTTCCTATAATTTGAATTAATTGTTCAAGTGTGTCTTCCTATTTTGCCTAAATATCGAGTTGTACAGAGGTTGGCCAGTCAGATTGCATAGTGCATAACCATCTTAAGTGACAAATTTGGAAATGTAGATGTGCCTTGACCCACTTGTATTTTCCAAATGATATTTCTTGGGCATTATACAAGGAACATGAAAAACCACCTTTTTTCAAGACATGCTAGAGTGATCAGGAATCTTCAAACTACCGCTCTCCAGCTGTTGCGGAAATACACAGCCCATGAGGCATTGTAAAACTCTGACATTCACAGACATGACTAAGCATCATGGGAATTGTAGTTCCTGAACAACTGAAATGTGCTAGACCATTATTATGCCTCCAGAATTGGAAGTGTGGCATCTACCCAACTTCTCTCTGCTAGTGGACACAAGAACCTACATCTATAGATATATCTATATATACACAAACACTAAAGCAAGAAGCAATATACATTGGCCCAGAAGTGAATCTGTACACAGGACGTAGGTGTGTGTTTTGAGGCCAAATCATTTAGACATACACACATGACCCACACAAACACAACCCCATGTAAAAATAACTAAAAAATTATCCTAATTTGCAAATAAGGATCATCTCTTCCTCAGAGAACAGTGAGTAGGGCATGGTGGTGGGAAGAAATTAGCAGCAGTACAAGCAATTTCCTAGAGGGGCGTGATGTCATTCCTGTGTGCTGGCCACCACTTCCGGGAACCAGATATGCACCACGGGTACATACCTCCTCGCACACAGCAGTTGCGCAATTCAAATACACAGCGGTCGCGCATCTAGATGCATTTGGCACATCTAGATGCGGGAACACAATTTTTATGGAGATTAATAGTAAAGCAGATGCAGATTTCCAGGACTGGACTAACAAATGTTTATAGTGAAGGCAACTGGTGTTTTCTATTAAACAAGGTCTAAACGGGTCATTGACATGCATCACAGTTGAACTTAGGAATGTGTCTTTGCAAAGTTAAACTAAATAAAATGCTTTCTTATTTTTGCTTGGGGATAGAGTGCAGAGGGATTAGAAGTCTTGTCAGTTTTTTGGGATGTCTGCACCTCTGATAGGGTGAAGACAGCTTCCAAATTTTGCCAGTTTCTCCTTCAAATTTATTCAATTCCTGTCACATAGCCAAACAGGAAGTGAGGGTAAAACCCTACCAATGTCTTTCCTTGGGGACAGACAGGTCAATCTAAATAGTTTCCCCATTAGGTAAATTGCACTCTTGCATTTTGCTGTGTACACCCCAAATTATTAGGTATTTTGGACTTTGGATTTTATTTACTAAAGGCAAATCCACTTTGCACTACAAGTGCGCTTGGAATGGCAGTTGCTGGAGATCCGAGGGGGACAAGCAAGGACAATAAAAAAACAGCATCTTTGCTTCTACATGATTGGATGATAAAATCACCAGTGCTTCCCCTCCGATTTACAGCGAGTACATTTGTATTGCAGAGTGGATATGCCTTTAATAATGCCTTTAATAATTTTGGGGTGTACACAACAAAGTGCTAGAGTGCAATTTGCCTAACGGGGACACTAATTAGATTGACCTATGTGTCCCCAAGACATTGGTAGGGTTTTACCCTCACTTCCTGTTTGGCTATGTGACAGGAAGTGAAGCCAATTTTCAGAAAAGGGACACAAAGCCCAACCTAAAGCATGTCCAGGGTACTTGAGGACTGAGGCTGAGAACCACTACGCTAAAATGGAAAATTAAATACTTACCTCTCTAATTTTACTTTCCTGGTGCCTATCCATGACAGCATACACAAAATCCATGGATATGCTACCATGAAGGCACCAGGAAAGTAGCTTTTAGAAAAATCATACCTTTTTTTGTTTTGCCATGCCAATCAGCCTAGTTAAGCTGCAGCAGGGAAATCTGTTGCAAGAAAATTGTTTAGGGGGGAGGGGGAGAGAGTGTAAAATGCATTACTTGAATTGATCATGCATCTGCAAAACAAATTATTAACAAAACACATAAAACATAAACATTTGTTACAAATTTTATTGGTCAACAAAACAGGAATTGGAAAAGAGCAAGGAAAGCAACAAAAACACATGTATGTTAATTTGAGACACTAACCGAATATGGTTTTGAGGTCTGACCATTTTGCAGAGGAAATTAACAGGAGTTAAAAGGACTGCGCCCACAAACGGACAGTCTCTTAAGGATTTAAACATTTAGTAGTCACAACAGCTTGAGGAAGATTTTGAAAAATAATGCAGCACAAACAATTAAATCAAAGTGAAACTAACAACCTACAAACAACACACATTGACAACATCAAAAATATTTCAGTGAAAAATACCCCCCCCCAAAAAAAAACAAAAGTAAAAAATACGTGCTCTAAAACACATTTGTTTTGCAAAAACATAAGAAACAAAATACAAAGAGAAAATACATGGTGTTACAAACTCTATAAGGACACACACACATGCTGTTCACACACAAAAAGCACAAAAAAACCACAAGTCCCTAAGCATGCCCAGACCAACACATATGTATTTCACACTCCAAAAGCCACAGCAAAAAAACAAAGTCCCTGAGCATGCCCAGAACAACCCAAGTGCAGTTAGCATAACATAAGCCATCCTCTGTCCAAAATTAAGCACACCATCCAGCATGCTACAAAATTACAAATGGGACAAACACCCCCCGGTCCAGGGGGGCAAACAAAGAGCCTAACATGGGCAAAAGTTATACAACAAATACCATTGCAGTCTATGGGAACTGACTTGTTAATTTTGCGAGTCCCCACTTGGCTGGCTTATATTCCAGTTATTGGCCTTAAAATGGGTATGGGGGCCCAGGTCCCACAATGAGGGCCATATATCAATGTCACCAATGCGGACAACCCCAAAAACGAAAGGAGAAGTGCCTTTAAAAATGCAAAATTGCTTAAAAGCTAGTAACATGGGGGGCTTACTCTGCCTGTAAAGTGGTGCATCTCTAGCATTTATACAAAATGCTGCTTCAAAGATGTATGGCTTTAGAGAAAACTTACAAATCTACATTGTACCTGCAAGATTTTAACCCAAAACAAAAAATAGCCTGCCCCCCCAATACATACAAGGCCATTTGGGTCGGTTAAGGCTTAAAATGAGTACCCCCATGTGAAAAATACCCCCCCAAACTTAAAAAAATTATGCCCCTCCCACACACTAACAACCCCCTAGCCAAACACACAGCAAGCCTGGCAATGAAAGGGGGTGGATGTTTGTTGGCAGGGGGGCTCGGGGCACCCCAAAAGTCAACCACCTTGTTCCCATATTCAGGGGGACAAGGGCTTCTTCTACACAACCCTAGGCTGGGGTTGCGGGGGCTGATGACAGGGGCTTTATGGAATGTGGAAAACCCTTTTAAACTAGTGGGCTTTGTGGTTGGCATTGGTGCTAAACATGCCCCAAAGGCAGCCAGCTATGTTGAGTGCATGTGGCCTTGTATGGTTCAGGAGGAGGTTGGGCGATCGCTCTTCTCGCCCCTTTCCTAGCTGGCCCTGTTGTATGCTCTGAAAAAGGATGTGGTAACGGATCCCCTTTAAAGCAAAAGTTAGCCCACGGAAATCCAAGGGGTTGGAGGGGGGAGACAAGAGCATTGGAGAATGGAGTGTGGAGTTCCCCTTTAAAAGCAAAAGCTAGCCCAAGGAAATCCAAGGGGTTAGTGGGGGGAGACAAGAGCATTCGAGAATGGTGTGTGGCGTTCCCCTTTAAAAGCAAAAGTTAGCCCATGGAAATCCAAGGGGTTAGAGGGGGGGGGAGACAAGAGCATTGGAGAATGGAGTGTGGAGTTCCCCTTTAAAAGCAAAAGCTAGCCCAGGGAAATCATATGCATTAGAGGGGGAAGGTAGAATGCCCTTTTTGGAGGAGCTAGAGGAGCGAGAGTCTTTTTACATAATTTTAACAAGGTGCATGTCACATGTTGGCAACATATCAGGCTAACATGACCTGTGTGCAAATCTCCTTAAAAAAATACATAAAGGTGAACCAGCTTAAAAAAATTGTCAAGTTTAGAGGTGCGCCCGTTCAACCCATGCAATTGCATGTACGTTGCTTAAAATTTACTAAGATTTTGCCTTGCAGTGAACAAACGCATGTGAACGAGCACAACAGCTGCTTGCGCATGCACACTCCTTACATTGATCTCACGCACTTCTAAACGTACTTGCAGGCACAGCAGGCTTTCTCTGAAAAAGTTACTTTCTTATTCTATTTTGGGCATATGTGTTACTTGGGCAGTTGTTACTAAACTTCCTCACATCACCCCATAATATTGGCACCTCCATCTTCTGTCAATATTGACTTGGCAATGCCGTGCGCCATGTCCATAGTGGCGCACAGATTGCATTCTTCCGTGTGCCGAGATCGCTATAGTAAATGGGGGATTCACGCTCTCTTACCGGCGCACCATTTCGTAAATAAGGAAATGTGCCTCTACTGATGGCGCACAGCTTTCATAAATCACCCCCTTTGTTGCCCTATACACAACCTAAGCAACGTTACAGTATGTGCCCTTTTGCTTACTACAAAAGATAGAAGAGAACAAGAAGACCTGGACAGCCGCACACCGGAATGGATAAATCTGTCTTTTATTCAAAATACAGGATCATGTAGTACACAAAACACGACTGTGGGGTGGTACAAGAATAACTGGCACGTTTCGCACTTACACCAAGTGCTTACTCAAAGCTATGAGTAAGCACTTGGTGTAAGTCGGAAAAAATCCATGGATTTTGTTGTCTGAATGTCCGATCAATGTCTGATCGTGTGTACAGGGCATTAGAGTCTGGAAAAGACTTGAAACTGGGGCAGAGGTTCACCTTCCAGTAGGAAAACGACCCTAAGCATACAGCCAGAGCTACAATGGAATGGTTTAGTTCAAAACATATTCATGTGTTGGAATGGCCCAGTCAAAGTTCAGATCTAAATCCAATCGAGAATCTGTGGCAAGACTTGAAAATTGTTGTTCAAAGATGCTCTACATCCAATCTGTTGTGAGTGTGGTATAGAATCTTAGTAATACATATGGGGAATTTGAATTATTAAGATCTTAGTGTTTTGCTCAGTGCCTCCAACCTTACGGTAAAAATGTGAACTTTGTTCAGACAATCAGTAACATACCACAATAATTTCCTGAGTTTGTTAATCCATGGGGAATTCTTACCAATGTATAAATATCTCCCAATAAAATTAATAAGTAAATAGTTTTTCTTAATTTACAAGTATAATTATACAATTTCACACAGAACCGGGATTTCTGGTGATTAATATTTCATACACCCTACCAAAGACATCAACACGGCAATAAAACTATTTTCCTTAATATTTTGACAAGTAACCCAAGGGTAGCCCAAATGACTATGTTAACCACTTGCCGACCATCCGCTGCAGTTGTACTGCGGCAGAATGGCACAGGCAGGCCAATCGCCGTCATGTTACGTCACGTGCGCGCCCCCCGCTGGCCGCGATGATCGGTTTCGATCAGGAACCAATCAATCCCCAGGCCCAGGCCAATGAAATCTGGCCTGGACCTGGTGATCGCTCCTGGCGAATGAGATCCTTCCCCTGTCGTGTAAGTGTAAACACTGACAGGGGAAGTGATGTCATCTCTCCTCGTGTCGGTCTTTTAGTTTCAGACCGAGAGGAGAGAGCATCAGGAGAGTTGCACCAACACTACACTGACAACAGGTCACATAGGCATGCAATTGACCCCCCGATCACCCCCACAATCAACCCCTTCACCACCTGTCACTGTGTCATCCAGTGCAGTGTTCAGATTTTTTTAAAATCGCTGTACTGGTGTCATTAGTGACACTAATCAGTGTTAGGGTAATTAGTATTAGGCTCAGATAGCTCTAGGGACCCTCCTAACCCCCCCAATAAAGGTTTAACCCCTTGATTACCCCCTGTCACCTGTGATCACAGTATAAGTGTCACGGGTGATGCAGTTTAGCTAGATTTTTTTATATCGTCAGGGCACCCGCCGTATTTTACCCAATAAAGGTTTAACCCCCCTGATCACCCGGAGAGTGATCAAAGTTAGGTTTTAGCTTCAGATAGAGTCTGCGTCGCCCCAGGCAGGGTCAGATCAATGCCAGTACTGCTAACACCCACGCATGCACCATACGCCTCCCTTAGAAGTATAGTGTCTGAGTGGATCGATATCTGATCTGATCAGATCTATATTAGTGTCCCCAACAGTTTAGGGTTCCCAAAAATGCAGTGTTAGTGGGATCAGCCTAGATACCTGCTAGCACCTGCGTTTAGCCCCTCCGCCCAGCCCAGCCCAGCTCCGCCCACCCAAGTGCAGTATCAATCGATCTCTGTCACTTACAAAACACAACACACATAACTGCAGCGTTCGCAGAACCAGGCCTGATCCCTGCAAACGCTAACAGTTTTTTGGTAGCGTTTGAATCAGTCGCTAACAGTCAGGAGCTTTTTCACCTGTGAGTCTCACTAGTGTACCAGTAAATTTAGAGACCAAAATGTCAAATCGAAGGTACACTAGTGAAGAGGCCTACACGTTTCTGAGCTTGACAGATAGTGAAGAGGAAGTCACTCATCTGTCAGATTCAGGCTCAGAATACAAACCTGTAGACAGCAGCGGCACCCTGACAGATAGCTCTGATGATGGAGTTGTGGTCCCTGCCAAGGTCAGGTGTACCAGACCCCGATCTTCTGCTGTTGTTGAGGTGCAGGAACTGCAGGTCCATCGTATGGAGCAGAGAGCCAGTACTAGCGCTGCTATTCCTTCTGGTGAAATGGCAAGCACCAGCAGCCTAGTACATCCTGGTCATACATCCAGCACTGCAGTAACACTTGGTGACGTGGCGAGTCCCATAAGTGCAGTTCAAGCTGGTGAGGTGGCAAGCACGAGTAGTGTCCCGCTGCCACCAAGAAGAAGACAAAGACAGGCCCATCGAGCCCATAGTGCCCTTCCTGCTGCATTCGACAATCCTAATTGGGAACCCACCACTTCTGCAGCACCTGTACTTCACTGGCCAACCCGGAATTCAGGTGGAAACAGTTGATTTTTTGTCACTTGATTTTTATTTATTGATTTTTATTCGCTGTTTTTCACCGAAGATCTTTATAAATCTATTGTGGACCAAAGCAATTTATATGCTGGTCAATTCATTGCCGCTAATCCCCAGCTGACCCTTGCCAGAAATTGGAATAGAAGAATTGGCTGTAGATTTTGTATTAATGTTACACACTTTCGGGGTATGATGTGTCATGTGAATTTTGCTTTTGTAAGAGTATAGTTAAATGCCACCATGATGTGACAACGAGAGGGGATGAAAATGAACTGAAAGTCTTTCAAAAGAGTTCGCTGATGTGGCAAAAAAAAAAAAAACGTTTTCTGGCCACGGGGTCAAGATGTATAAGCTCTGTGACAGGGCCACAGGCTATACATATAGTTTTATGGTTTACGAGGGAAGAGATAGTTACTTAGAGCCGGAGAACTGTCCTGACTACATAGGGAGCGCTGGTAAGATTGTGTGGGACTTGGTGTAACCCTTATTCGGAAAGGGGTACCACTTGTATGTGGACAATTATTACACAAGCGTGCCACTTTTTAGTCACTTGTTTGATCATCAAATTGGAGCATGTGGCACTGTGCGATCTAATCGCCGGGGCTTACTCCAGCGGCTTGTAGATTCCTGTCTTAGGCTGGGGGAGAGAGCCTGCTTGAGATGTAATAATTTGCTTGCTGTGAAGTGGAGGGATAACAAGAATGTTTTTTTTCTGTCCTCCCTTCACGCAGACACGACTGTCAAAATTCCTACGGCGACTGGTGTTGTGGAGAAACCCCTCTGTGTCCACGAATATAACCTTAATATGGGAGGGGTGGACCTCAACGACCAGTTGTTGGCGTTGTACCTAATTTTATCACACCGATCTTGGTGTGGTCAGATGCTTTGAGGGCAGAGGAGAGATCTAGGGTCTAAGCGATCCCAATTTTTTCAAAAAAGAGTACCTGTCACTACCTATTGCTATCATAGGGGATATTTACATTCCCTGATATAACAATAAAAATGATTAAAAAAAAGAGAAAACACCAGTTTAAAAATATAATAAAAAAAGCATAATAAATAATTAAAAAAAAAAAAAAAAAAAAAAAAGCACCCCTGTTCCCCCGTGCTCACACGCAAAGGTGAACGCAAGCGTCGGTCTGGTGTCATATATAAACAGAAATTGAACCATGCATGTGTTGTATCACCGCGAAGGTCAGATCGAGGGCAGTAATTTTAGCAGTAGACCTCCTCTGTAAAACTAAAATGGTAACCTGTAAAGGCTTTTAAATGCTTTTAAAAATGTATGTAGTTTGTGGCCGCTGCACGTTTGTGTGCAATTTTAAAGCATGTCGTGTTTGGTATCCATGTACTCAGCATAAGATCATCTTTTTTATCTCATCAAACATTTGGGCAATATAGTGTGTTTTAGTGCATTAAAATGAAAAAAAGTGTGTTTTTTTCAAAATAATTGCATTTGAAAAATCACTGCGCAAATACTGTCTGAAAAAAAAATTGCAACACCCACCATTTTAATCTGTAGGGCCTTTGCTTTAAAAAAAATTTACAATGTTTGGGGGTTCAAAGTAATTTTCTTGACAAAAAATATTATATTTTGTCACAAGTTGCGGGAAAATTACACTTTTTTTTTGCACAAAGTTGTCACTAAATGATATATTGTTCAAACATGGCATGGTTATATGTGGAATTACAGCCCAAAATGCATTCTGCTGCTTCTCCTGAGTACGAGGAAACCTCATGTGTGAGACGTTTTGGGAGCCTAGCCGCATGCAGGACCCCAAAAACCAATCACCGCCTTCAGGATTTCTAAGGGTGTCAATTTTTGATTTCACTCCTCACTACCTATCACAGTTTTGAAGGCCACAAAATGCCAAGATAGCACAACCCCCCCCCCCCCCCCCAATAAACCAATTTTGGAATGTAGACACCCCAAGCTATTTAACAATAAAACAAATTTCTATCAGCGCAAGTATTAATAACCTTAATCACTATGTAGTGATATGAGTACTAGGTGATATAACAAAATCCCACAAAAAAAAAATTAAAAATACCCCCCCACCTGGTTGCTGCACACACAGAAAATGTGCACAGGATAATAACCTTGATCACTATATAGTGATATGTGTAGTAGGTGATGTGACAAAATCCCATCACAAACCAAAAATTTTAAAATACCCCCCCACCTGGCTGCTGCACACACAAAAAATGCGTTCACTTCACATATAGAATATACACAAAACAGTGTTGCGCTTCCTAAATAACTACCAATAAATCCTTAAAGAGAATAGATGATTAACTTGCAATAAACCAAGATAAGCACAATCAAATATTCGTGCGTTCTCCTGTGTACGGGGATACCACATGTGTGGGACATTTTGGGAGCCTGGCCGCGTACAGGACCCCAAAAACCAATCACCGTCTTCAGGATTTCTAAAAGCGTAAAATTGTGATTTTACTCCTCATTAACTATCACAGTTACGGAGGCACTGAAATGTCCAGATAGCACAAACCCCCCCCCCCCAAATTTTGGAAAGTAGACACCCCAAGGTATTTGCTAAAAGGCATGGTCAGTATTTTGCAGATCTCATTTATTTTTGAAAATGAAGAAAGAAAAGAAAAAATTTTTTTTTTCTTTTTTCAGTTTTCAAAACTTTGTGACAAAAAGCGAGATCTGCAAACTACTCAACATGCCTCTCAGCAGATAGCTTGGGGTGTCTACTTTCCAAAATGGGGTCATTTGTGCTATCTGGGCATTTCATGGCCTTCGAAACTGTGATAGGGAGTGAGGAGTGAAATCAAAAATTTATGCCCTTAGAAAGCCTGAAGGCGGTGATTGGTTTTTGGGGACCTGTACGCGGTTAGGCTGCCAAAAAGTTCCACACATGTGGTATTCCCATACTCAGGAGAAGCAGCAGAATGTATTTTGGGGTGTCATTTCACATATGCCCATGACATGTTTGAGCAATAGATCATTTAGTGACAACTTTGTGCAAAAAAAAAAACAATTTTTAATTTTCCCGCATCTTGTGGCAAAATATAAAATATTCCATGAACTCAACATGCCTATCAGCAAATAGCTTTGGGTGTCTACTTTCCAAAATGGGGTAATTTGGTGGGGTTTTGTGCTATCTTGGTGTTTTATGGTCTTTGAAACTGTGATAGGTAGTGAGGAGTGAAATAAAAAATTACGCCCTTGGAAAGCCTGAAGGCGGTGCTTAGTTTTCAGAGTCCTGTACGCGGCTAGGCTCCCAAAAAGTCTCACACATGTGGTATCCCCATACTCAGGAGAAGCAGCAGAATGCATTTTGGGATGTAATTCCACATATAACCATGGCATGTGTGAGCAATATATCATTTAGTGACAACTTTGTGTTTTTTTTTTTTTTTTTTTAATCACGTGACAAAAAAAAAAAAAAAAAAATTATATGGGCTCAACATGTCTCTCAGCAATTTCCTTGGGGTGTCTACTTTCCAAAATTTGGTCATTTGGGGGGGGGGGTTTGTACTGCCCTGCCATTTTAGCACCTCAAGAAATGAGATAGGTAGTCATAAACTAAAAGCTGCGTAAATTCCAGAAAATGTACCCTAGTTTGTAGACGCTATAACTTTTGTGCAAACCAATAAATATATGCTTATTGACTTTTTTCTACCAAAGACTTGTGGTTGAATACATTTTGGCCTAAATGAATGACTAAAATTGAGTTTATTATTTTTTTTTATAACAAAAAGTAGAAAATATTATTTGTTTTCAAAATTTTCTTTTTTTTTTTGTTTATATCCCAAAAAATAAAAATTGCAGAGGCAATCAAATACCATCAAAAGAAAGCTCTATTTGTGGGAAAAAAAGGACGCAAATTTAATTTGGGTACAACATTGCATGGCCACGCAATTAAAGCGACGCAGTGCCAAATTGTAAAAAGTCCTCTGGTCATTGAGCTGCCAAATCCTCCGGGGCTGAAGTGGTTAAAAAAATATTTGCGCTAATCGCGCCTCAAGTTAAAAAAAACACAATATCCCCTGTCACTCGGTTAAATAATGCTCTGAATTTCTCCGGCTGGAAAACATACAAAGTATGTCTTGCGGAGTCAACAGATAGATATTATCAATTTGAAGGAAATATTAATTTAACATAGCTACCAGACTGAATGGGGTGATAAATAATTTCCCTGGGACCACAGTAGTCAAATTTGTTGTAATGCGGGTCTATATCTAATTTCACCCAGGCACGGCTTCAATACACAGCCTAGACAAACAATGTGGGAAAACAATTAATTGCAAAACTGCCCTACACACTGAACATGATAAGGTTAAAACATAAACTGTAAAATACAATCCCTAAAATTTTGAGAGGAAAAGGTTAATTAATATCCCTATGGTCTGTATCTTACCACAGTTTAAAAGGGGAAGATATCCAACAAATTGCAAGTACATTAGATTAGTTCCAGTAGCAAAGTCCAGCGGGATGGGGAGTGGACAATTATCAGCAGGCTTCTTGTTCATCTAGGGAGTGTATCCGGCGTGTGGGTCTGTGGTCCTCTCCCTATGGCACCTCAAATAGTTTATACCATCTGGGACAATAAGCTCATAAAATTATAATAAGCTCAGCCCAGAAGGTATGGCTTATTTTCCATTGGTTGGAAAAATCTAATGATTTACTTGGTGAGTTCAGGTAATATCACCTTCAACCACTAGGCATGTCTGAGGGCAGAGAAAAGTGTTCTGAACTATCTGTTAAATAATGTTCTCTTTTCATAATGTATATCTGTTTGTATTTTGGTGCTGGAATATATATATTATTTAAGTACTCGGGTAACCGGTCCAATATAAAATACGCTCAGTATAATTTTGATTAATCAATATCACATCAAATGGTTGTGTCAGGTCACCTGAGACCAGGTGACAGATGCACTCTGTAGGAGTCGGAAGTGCACCGCTAAGGTAGTGGACCCTAGGACTGACTGCTGCGGATTGAACCCTGGGAGGTTCAGGAAGCAGGTCTACTGGATCACTAACACAGATCCCACTGGGAGCTAGAGCATAGATTCCCCAGGGCGTGGAGTCTAAGAGCCAGCAGGTGTTTACCAGAGCCTCTAGTGGTGAGGATGGACTGCGCTGCAGTCTGGCTCCAGGTCGCGGCCCCCAGGACTCACAGCTCACACTCACGGTAGACTACAGGAGAAGAAGGGATAAGCCAAGGTCGGGGCCACAAGCAGACAAGGACAACATAGTTCACGCCAAGGTTCAGGGTCACAGGCAAACAGGGATGGTCGGGGACACGCCAAAGGTCAGGGTCACGAGCAGACAGGAATAGTTGAGAACAGGTCAAAGTCGGTAACTGGAATCAGACGTAGGAAACCCAGCAAGTACACATGAAAGCTAACACACAATGGTTGATCAGCAAGGTTGGCTTGCAATGCCCAGGTTAATATAGTGTTCCTATTTAGAGACCAGGGTGGAGCTATGCTGAGGGAAGATTATCTAAAACAGTCAGGTGAGGGTGGCTGGCCTCTAAAGGTGAACACAGAAGGAAAGGTGAGCTGACAGACACACATTACTGCATAACCATGACAGGTTGAATATATATGGATAAATGTATAATTCTGGTATGTCCTGTGAATACTTGTTTATCTAGGAAGACACATGCTAGGGGTATATTTTTATACAGTTATAGTCATGATGCATATGCCTTTCATCACACTGATTGGCACTTTAAAACATTTCTTACTTCTAATTTGTTCTTACATCTAAGTCTTATGTTTTTACCCTACGAAAGATTAATCATTGGGTCAGTAGACACTAAAATCATAATTGTATCTATGCCTGGAATATAATATATAATTTGAGTGACTTATAATCAAATATAGGAATTTTAAAATAATGCTCAATTCACCACTTTCAAATGTCTTCCTAAAAGTTTAGCTGTATACACAATTCTTATGCCGCGTACACACGAGCGGACTTTACGGCAGACTTTGCCCGGCGGACGGGATTTCTTCGGACAATTTGATCGTGTGTGGGCTCCAGCGGACTTTGTTTTCTCAAAAGTTGGACGGACTTAGATTTGAAACATGTTTTAAATTAATCCGTTGAAATCGAGTCCGGTCGAAAAGTCCGCCGTCTGTATGCTAGTTCGACGGACAAAAAGCCACGCTAGGGCAGCTATTGGCTACTGGCTATGAACTTCCTTGTTTTAGTCCGGTCGTACGTCATCACGTACGAATTCGACGGACTTTGGTGGATTGTGTGTAGGCAAGTCCGTTCATTCAGAAAGTCCGTCATAAAGTCCGCCGGGCAAAGTCTGCCGTAAAGTCCGCTCGTGTGTACGCTTTAGAGTCTAAACAATGGGTTCCGTTAGATAAGGGTGATTTCTCTGTGAGAGCAATCCAGTTACGTATTTGTGTAGCTCTTTATGCCAGTTTTGGGATTATCCTTTTATCTACCCAACAATGACAGGTAATTATCTTTGATTTTTTGAAAAGAAGGGGCCTTCTTGTTCAGGTGACTTTGCTTCAACATAAGGTTTGTGTGTCTACCTCCATTTGGAGAAGATGATTAAGATGATTCATTCAACCTTTCCTGGTGGGCGCTCCTCTGGTGTGACAACTCCTTAGCTGAGGGGTTCAAGAATTATGAAAAATGTTTATGTATCCCGGTCATGGCAAATCTGACAGAGCTTGAGCTATTTTGCAAAGAAGAATGGGCAAAAATGTCCCTCTCTTGATGTGCAAAGCTGATAGAGACATCCCCAAAAAGACTTGCAGCTGTAATTGCAGTGAAAGGTGGTTCTACAAAGTATTGACTCAGGGGGGCTGAATATAAATGCACGCCACACTTTTCACATATTTATTTGTAAAAAAAATATTGAAAACCATTTATCATTTTCCTTCCACTTCACAATTATGTGCCACTTTGTGTTGGTCTATCACTTTTTTTTTGTTTTTGGTTGTAACATGACAAAATGTGGAAAATTTCAAGGGGTGTGAATACTTTTTCAAGGCACTGTACATGTGCCATTCCTGGCAAATCTCTGTGGGAGATGGAAATCATTGTAGTAGGCACTGCTACTACAGTGATTGCTGCTAGCTTCCAGGTCCTACTGCATAGTAGTGGGGGTCGCTCACTAGGCACAAATGCAAGGAATTTTCTGATTGGACAAGATGGAAATTGTGATGTCACCTTCTTGCCTCCCCACCTCATCCAATCAGAGAATGCTTCACACTCATTGAGAAAATGCAAAGTGTTCTGTGAATGTTGCCTGTGCCAAGCAAGCAATTTACTTTGTTCACTATGCAGCAGGGCAGTCGCTTGGTCCTGGACTCAGTGACCTAGTTCTGAATACTGTAGCAGTGGTTCAAGAATCAGCCAGGTATGTCACATGCATACTTACATCCAACTCCAATTGGTCCAAGCTATACCAGTGCAATGATGCAAAAAAAGTAATGTCTAAACTTCAGCTTTAAAGGATAAGTTTACCTTTTGGAACATGTTCCACCCTTATTAAGGGTGGGACATGTAACATGTTCCAGCAGGTGCAGCCTCCCCCCCCCCTTCCCCAGTGACAGTGAGTGGGCACTTTTCTCCAGGCACCCAATGTCACTGTTTGAAAATAATGTGGCTATGCGGGGCTCCGCCCGGCCAGCCATGTCGGTCCCGACAGGCTTTGTGGCTGTCGGCTTGTAGTTTCAATTAACTACCATGGCGCTGTTGGGTGCTTTGGTAGTTTATTCTCTCATCTTGTCAGTGTGTATCTGCCTGCCCATACGAGGTACGAGCAGACAGGTACACAGACAAGCCTGCAGGAGTCCTGCATGGCACCTGCGATCTGCTGATCGCGGGTGCAGTGCTTTACAGCCTCCTGGTAAAAAAAAATAATAAATGGACATTTTTTACCTGCAACAAGATGTACATTTATTTTTTTTTTTTAAAGGGGTTAACTTATCCTTTAAGATTATCCCTATTAATCTTTTATCTTTTTCTGAATATATTTACTAATATGCATGGACAGAATACAGTGACAAATGAAATGGGATCTTCTTTTTTCTCTCTCTCTCTACCCAGATTAAGTCAAGTCAAGGAGCTCCTCCTTGTAAATTTATGTTACATATCCCCCAGTCTCTCACATCTTATATCAGGATCCATTGCAATCTTATCCACTGTCAACATCTAAGACTCAGGGACAGTATGTGATTTTTCGATCAATCGGTTTCACAAAAAAGATCACTCTTGAGAACATTACTGACCCTATTAATTAATGTGTCCAAGAATGCAATTCCACCCACGCTCCAATGGACCTGAAAGCTAAATAACTGGATACTTCTCTTGCAGAACCTGTACAAAATATGTTAGGGTTGAATATGGCCCTGACCACATCAGAAATGTATCATAATTATATCTTATTGAAAGCTGGGCAGATTGATGAAACAAAATATCAGTGTAAAAAATTCATAAATTTCCAGAAACAAATCAGCATAGGACAGGGCTGCATTAAATACCTTAGCTGCTCTTTCACCACTTCTCAACTTAGATTTGATAGATATTTACGCATCAAAACAATGCAGGAAATATTTCTGCAACCCTAAGTAATTGGAATGCACCAACAAACACGTCTCCAATCATCTCAATTCCTTTTGTGTGGGGTATTGCTGGATAAAAAAGTTCTATTGAACAGAAAAAAGGATGACCAACTCATTTAGGAGGAAAGCCGTGCCACGTCCAATAAAGCATAAACACCAGACAGTAAATTCCCCGAAGTGGACTTTCCCGGCACTTGCATAAAAATAGAAAGAATGTGGAGGTAAAGGCTATTGTACATTATAAAAGAATATATATTTTATTTGGTTAGAAAATACAAATGTTAAAAACAAAGTGGATATCTTAAGTAACATAATAGTACTACTTAGTAGATATAATGAACATCAAGCAATAGACAATGATGAAGGGAACCAGAAGACTCTTTTCAAGCCCGACACGTTTCGGGTTATTTAGTATTTGTAGGGTCCTTCTTCAGGGGCATAGTTGAAAAGAGGGGTTCATCTAAACTGAAAGGATTTCATTAAATGCTTGTGAAAAGGAGATTTTTGTTAAAAAAGAAGACCACAGAGAAAGGGCAGGATGTGGAGATGGGCAGTTATGGTATAGCAGGTATAGGTGCTGTTCCTAGGTGGTAAGAGCTACAGGTTGGTAGGTAGCAATCTCCATAGAGGAGTGTGACAGTGCACCCATCCTGCCCGACCCGGGCGTGCATAAGCCAAAGCGATATACTGAGGTCACAGGAGGCGCCCCTTGAGTAGATAGTGTGTGCATATGGCTAGCCACGCAATCCAGCATCCGGCATGTGCAGTGCCTAAAAAAGTTCTACACCCAGTGTAACCAATAAATATTATTTGTGTGTGAGCTATAGATGTTCAACAGCTCTAAAAACATGTGTTTTGCACAATCTCTGCAAAGAGACACAGGGACATAATACTGCATCTAGAAGTTTAGCAAGTGGACAATGCCCGAGTGACTTACATACAATAGCCAATCCATGGACAGCACACAACTTTTTGTACTTTTGCTAAAATATACAAAACTGGTGTAATTGGAATTCAAACCTGTAAATATTTTGCAAGCTTTCCATCAATAATGACCCTCTGTAGTGCTCTCTGTACAAGCCCTTAAATCAATCTCTGCATATAAAACACAGGGTTTTCTACAATTCTAGATATGTTGAAGAAGCTGACAGTAGTGTTTGGACCTGCTGCAGATCAAAGGTATGGTCTATCATCACTGTCACTCCTTCTTTGTCTGTTGGTTTCATTATCAGTTGCTTTTCATGTATAAAAGCTAACAAGACCAGTTTATTCATCAACACATTTGTTTCAATGCCAAGTATCTGTCCTTGATGAAAACCATTAATCTTTTAACATCATCTTTTACATAAAGACCAAACTGACAAATCACTGGATGTGAGGAAGTAGTGATGGATTTGGGTAATGGAACACTCATTTTTTTTTTTTTTAACACTGGCTATTTGGATAGTTCCTAGATGATGTAAAATAAGAAATAGTTTCTAAATGATGTTTAAAATAAATTATATGGAAACAACCGTGGAATTCTAAATCTAATTCAAAGACAATCTACTGACATATCATCACACACATAGGTTGGACTTGATGGACTTGTGTCTTTTTTCAGCCTCACCTACTTTGTAACTATGTAACATCTGGTAATGCGACTCGACATAAAGATCGCTGATACTTTGTTAACTTCACCAATGAAATGCTCATAATTAAAGACTTCTTCTGTACTGCTACTTGCTCTTTTGATGAGAAATAGATATGCACTCCTTCTCTCAGACTTCCTGCCTCTTGTGAGATATCATCTTTTTCCTTTCTTTTGCTGAAACTTCATTGGAAAATTCTCCAGTGGCTGAGCCCAAAACATTTCTGAAAGTATCATTCTCATCTGTTGTATGTTCAATATCACATTAATATTTTTTTAAGATTTTCATTAAAGATCTCTCATCAGCTGATCATCATTGTAAATGTTGCCACTTGTAAACATAGCCCATAGTATAGTCAACTGCCTCACACCCTAATTTCTGTCCCTTTTCCATCTTAACATGGTAATGTGGCGAAAGAAAACTATGCCATTTGTCACTATTCAGCATTTTCTTCAGTTGAATCTGCGTTTCCTTGATTTTTTTTAGATTTAGAGACTAATTCCTGTTGTATCCGTTCAATCAGTAATAGGACTGCATCAAAAGACGATCTTTTCTAAATTCTTTCCCATGTAGTACACAACTGTTCATCACTGGGAAACATCAGAAGTCTGACATTTGATGTCATATCTCTTGGAATGTGATAAACCACATAATTTCCTAGGGGCATCTCCCATGGAACTTGGTTGTGATTGGATGCTGCAAAATGAGCATAGTAACTGGACATTTTTTTACCTAGTAAGTACTTTTTAAGGGTGATTTTAATTTGATGTGTTTGTACTTCATGTTTGAAAAAGAGCCCGTTTAAAGTAGTTCAAAACTTTGCTCTTTGATATTGAAGATTTTGTGTTTTAACTTGGTGCTGCCTGATTTAAATTTAAAACCTACCTCCAGGGCATTAGCAACCCCCCTACCAGACCTCATTCCCACCCTCTAACTAACTGTTTGTATTAAAAAAACAAACAAAAAACAACAACAAAACAACCTATCCATATGACAATTTCACTTAACTGAAGCCACGGTCACATGATGATCCTTCTCTCTTCTTCTGTTTACTTTCTGGAGTTGTGAGGGGACCAGTGCCCAAGATGATAACAAGCTGGGAAAAATGTCTGGATCCCAGGGCAGGATTGCTTAGGAATAGGTGTTTGGAATCAAGACAGAGGAGCAAGATAATTCCCAGACTGGTTCTTTTTTTTTTTTTTTATTCTTTATAATATCAAAATTTATTATACGCAAAAAAGTAAAACATTTTCTCTACTCCCAGACTTCCAGAATTCCCAGACTGTTAAACATCTAGTCACCTCCTTTGAATGAACTACTGAGCCAGTAGTGTACCCATTACACTTTCAGTCAGCTTTGATCTCCCCGCAGTTTTATTTTTTGGATAGCTTATTTTTGATCTCTCTTAGGGAAACCGCTGACTTAATCAATTAGGGTTTAAACACCAGTTTGGTGTGTACCACATTTAGAACCTTCACCAACTATCATTAAGTGTTTATATTCATACCACATGTGTTAGTATTATACCCATGGCTATTTCAGTTGGGGGTGAAATAGAGGAGATTAGGGTAGTATTTTCTCAATAGTCCCGTGAATCTGTTAATGCTGACAATGATCAAATAAGGGGGCTGTTTAAACAGCACCAAAAAAGTGAATATAAAATTTCTAAACAATAAATGGGATGTGTCATCCCTCGAATCATGTCAGCAACAGAGTAATACCACGGGGGCTCAGAGAACGAGTCATTCCGGCACAGCACCTCCAAACTAAGCCATTTTTGTCTAAATGGAAGAAACTGTATGGAGCATGGTCTTGGTTTTATGCGAGTGATTATTGAGGAGGAATAAGACAATTGGTCGAACTTAAAGCTCAGATTGAGGAAAGCGCAATATCACTTGAACCATATAGTGACAAACCAGACTTTTTCAAATTGAATGAACTGTTAAAGAAAGAAATTGATAAGGTGCAGAAAAATCTTAAACTCACCAAACAGTCTAAATTCCAACGGGACCTAAACGACTGGGCTAGAGGTGATGTGTTTGATCATACAGTGAACCGTGGACGCAGTAGTTCCAAAAGACGGTGGTATCGCTCTCATTCCTCAGGCAGGGGTTCCTACACTTCCGAGAGTGATCAGGATGAATATCGTTCAGTCACCCTTTTTAGAGGAGGCAACCCCCATCAAAGAAAGGAAGACCCCCTCACGGGGAATTTTGAAGCCCACTGCTACCCAAAGGAGAAATCAAAAAGGAAATGGAAAAGGCGGAGGAGGAGACAGGAATACCACCAGAGAGGAGCACTAAACAGTCACCAGAAGTCAGAAACATTTTTGACTGATTCTGTGGCTGTGGCGGCACCTCAATCTGAAAGTGATAAAAATATGGATATAATTAACCTTTCAAACTTTAAACTTGAAGATAGACATATACAACTCCTCCGTCGTGGCCTCTCCTTTTCCCCAACTAGATGAGTCAGTTTGAGGTCTTTAAGGACATTTCCCTATTTCTTCAGAAAGTGTACCTCAGACTGATCCATCAAGATCAAGACCCTGCTAAGGGCACTATCCCTGGGGATAATGCTATGGACAGACAGGCAGAGGAAGATCTAATCAAGGAGAACCACAGTGATGATGAAATGGAGAGCCCAGCTGAGGACCCCTGGAGGAGACAGGCAAATCTTACTATTAGATCCTACAGGATGCCACAGTTCAGAAAAAAATCTCTGGTTGGAGGTTTTCCTGGATTTAGTGGAGGAGGATCTTAACAAAATTAGATGGAATAATATCCCCAGGGATAATCTCTCATCAGAAGAGAGAAGTGCCCTGAGAGAACTTAGTGAAGCTCCAAATTTGATTATTAAGCCTACGAGGATGAGATTCTAAGACAACTATCTGATGAATCAACTTATACTAAACTTAAGATCAATCCTTTCCCACTAGTTGATGGTCCCTCAATTATAAGCTCCTTCTTGCTTTTGAGACATCTCTTCTTACCAGAAAAGAATTTGAGTATCTAAGTGTAGCTAATCCCAAAGTTCGTAACAGCCAACCGCCCTGGATGCCCAATAATTTCTGCTATTGGGGGACCACTGGAGCGAGTTGGGAAGTACCTAGATACTCTGATCAATGGAATTGTAATGGAATTACCCTCTTATGTTCGGGACACACGTGATGTACTGACCAGGTTAGATGGAGTGGAGGTACAGGGGTGCCATACTTGTTGGCATCGATGTGGAGTCCCTCTGTACCTCCATCCCCCACCACTGTGGGATAGCTGTGGAGGCCAACTTTTTGTAAATTAAACATCCCTCCATGGCACCATTCTGGAACTTTTGGAATTTGCCCTCACTCCTGTTTTCAATTTCTGGGGGCAAACTATGGACAAATAAGGGCCTCTATGGGGCAACCTTGGGCACCTGCATACGCCTGTCTCCACCTGGGGTGGTGGGAGGAGTCCCTGGTGTACCACTCCCCGATGTACCTTGGTCACGTATCATTGTGGCTAAGGTACATCGATGACATTCTCATGAACTGGAACGGAGGGGTACAGGAGTTACATGATTTCATGTCTGAGCTTAATGCAAATGATAAAAATATCAGGCTCACATACACAGTGGATATAAAAAGTCTACACACCCCTGTTAAAAATGTAAAGTTTCTGTGATGTAAAAAAAATGAGACAAAGATAAATCATTTCAGAACTTTTTCCACTTTTAATGTGACCTATAAACTATACAACTCAGTTGAACAACAAACTGAAAACTACTGCAGCTAATACGCTTTTCTTGGCCTCCAGCCACCATCCCCGCTCATTAATCAGGGGGATTCCAACTGGGCAGTTCCTCCGTAATCAGAGAAACTGCTAAAATGAGACTGCCTACCAATCTGAGGCTGAGTCACTATACAAGAGATTCAGGCAAAAAGGCTATTTCCATAAAAACATCAGACATGCACACAGGAGGGCCTCAACAACCAAGCGTAGCGATCTCATTATCCCCCAAAAGAAACAAGATCTGCACCACACAGCTACTACACAGCAAATCTCCCCAGTACGAACTATTACCATTATGGGGCACAATGGGGGGAGGTCCGGTCAATTCTGGCCAAACATTGGTCGATCTTGACAAGATCCCCTAATCTCTTGAATATTGTCAGTCCAAGACCACTATTGGTCTCTAAGAGAGCAAGGAATTTAAAAGAAAATCTGTTGCACTCAGAATTCACATGTACCCCATCTAATAACTGCTGATGAACATGCCCCGGCCTAAGGGCATGTTCCCATGTGGCCATTGCTAGATCTGTCGGCATGTTGTATGCACAGACAAATTCACTGATGCTGATAATGAGAAAGTTTATCAAATTAAACAATTTATTAAGTGTGGCACAGAAAAGGTTCTATATATTTTGGAATGTCCATGCCAAAAACTATGCTTTGGCAAGACTAAGCGACAGTTACGGACACGTATCGGTGAACACCTGTGCAGTATTAGGAACATCCAAAAAAGTAAGGATAAGGATAATCCAAAATGGGGTTCCATTGCACAACATTTTGAGAGGTCTCCTAATTCCTCTATTGATGGACTAAAAGTAAGAGGCTTTTTTGCCCTATCCCTACCCAACCGCAGAGGTGACTATGACAAAGTCCTGCTGCAGAAGAAAAAGTCCTTTCAATATAGTGCCTGGGGGTCCCCTTAGTCTACCTGTAAACTGGCAGATCTGTACCATGCCTACAATCTGCTGCAGCAATAATTGCATTTATAAAGCCAAAAAAATGACATTTTTCCCGCAAGCTGCCTTTATTTTGCTCAGCAACAGCTGGGGAGCCAGTGTGTATGATGAGGCCACAATGTAGTGCACTGAGAACAAGATTAGAGATTTTTTGGATACATTCTGGTGTCACTTTGACTTTGGATAGAAGTAACGGGTGCGTAAAAATTGGTCTTTGGGTGTCGGTGGCGCCTTCCCACCATAACCCTATAGAGGTACTCTTGATGAAAGCAAGAATTGGCCTTGCTGTAAAAAAATGCAATGATATGCACCTGTCAAACAGGTGCTGAAAAATTGATCTTTGGGTGTTAATTGTGCTCATGAAACCTATACCAAAAACATTCTTCTAGATGAAATGATTGAACACCCTCAAAGCTAGGCATCCTCGAAGTCCTGCAGAGATTCCACACCCCAAAAAGACTTAATCAGTGACATCGGCATCAGTGCTTCATAGCTGGTAATCCAGGACTGATTCATTTTTATAAAAGTCAAACGGTCCACGGAGTCTGTGGACAGACGCGTTCTATGATCAGTAACGAAACCTCCTGCAGCACTGAAAGCCTGTTCTGAAAGCACGCTGGATAGCACGGGCAAACTCACTAAACACATTTGTTGCTGGCCCCTTAAAGTGAACGTCTGCCTCTCCTTGTTGTCCTCCCAGACATTATTGGGAGGGAGGGGGCGTTGCTTATAAGCAAATGTAAAGAAGAAGTTGAAATCTGTACGTAGATGCGCTTTAACAATGTAAAGAGGTGTTTGGTGCACCTTAATTTGAGTACTCACACTACACAGACACATTCTACGGTTACACTATAATATACTGCAATATAATGCGCCAAAGGTACAGTGACACACAGAACTATATGGAGTTAAACTGGCAGTAAGGCACACAGAACTATATGGCGTTAAACTGGCAATAACACACACAGAACTATATGGTGTTAAACTGGCAGTAACGCACGCAAAACTATATGTCATTAAACTGGCAGTAACTCACACAGAAGTAAATGGCGTTAAACTGGCAGTAACGCACACAGAACTAAATGGTGTTAAACTGGCAGTAATGCATGCAAAACGATATGACGTTAAACTGGCAGTAATACACACAGAGCTATATGGTGTTAAACTGGCAGTAATGCACGCAAAATTATATGGCGTTAAACGAGCAGTAACGCAAACAGAAGTGGTGTTAAACTGGCAGTAACGCACAAAACAATATGTCGTTAAACTGGCAGTAACGCACACAGAACTATATGGCATTAAACTTGCAGTAACGCACGCAAAACTATATGGCGTTAAACTAGCAGTAATGCACACAAAACGATATGGCTTTAAACTGGCAGTAATGTACACAGAAGTAAATGGTGTTAAACTGGCAGTAACGTAATCACATGTGTTCAACCGTCACTACACTGATGCTATCTGAGCTGTCCCTATATATCCTGTATGTATGACACATCTAATGACACGTCTCACTACACTACAGTGAAACTATCTGAGCTGTCCCTACTCTAGCTGCACACTAAGCAAAGTTGAATGATGGTTCTCCTCACTACACTCACACTATCCCTAGACTGACAATAAACTAATATTCTACACTGACAATTGAAGCAAAATAGCACAGTATAGCACACTAACTGACTAATAGCACTGAACAGAGCCCTGTTCTATCTCTCTCCACGCCGAAATCACACTGAAAATGGCTGCCATTGAAAGACTACTTTTGTACTGTGGGGAAAGAATGAGCCATGATTGGATAAAGTCATGATGAGTGTCCAATCATGACTATGACGGTGCTCTGTGCCCTGATTGGCTGAAGCTTTCACTGCTTCAGCCAATGAGGGCTTGCAATGCACTGTTCAACACCGCAATGCATTGTGGTCGGTTCGGGGGGGCGAACAAACGATCGAACGACCCGTTTGTTCGGCTGTTCATCGAATGTCCGAACAGCGAATGTTCGGCCTGAACTTATGCTCATGAAGAACCATTCGCCCTTCCCTAATATTGATTGGTTTGCGCAAAAGTTATAACATCTACAAAATAGTTGAAAGATTTATGGCATTTTTATTATTATTTTTTTTTACTACTAATGGCGGTGATCAGCAATTTTTTATAAGGACTGCAACATTATGGCGGACAGATCGGACACTTTTGACACATTTTTGGGACCATTGGCATTTATACAGCGATCAGTGCTATAAAAATGCACTGGTTACTGTGTAAATGTCACTGGCAGGGAAGGGGTTAACAGTAGGGGGCGATCAAGGGGTTAACTGTTACCTAGTGAGTGATTCTAACTGTGGTGGGATGGGACTGCCTGGGTGAGGAGAGTTATTATTGTTCATACTTAGTATGAACAACAGATCGGTCTCCTCACCCCTGACAGCACAGAGATCAATTTGTTTACATTGACAGATCTCCGTTCTGTCTCTGTGTGGAGCGATTGCGGGTGCCCGGCAGTCATCGCGACCGCTGGGCACAAGCATCGGCTCTGGCTTTGCCCCCTAGTGGTCAAAAGGCAAGCCGACGTATAGCTACGACGGTTCACCCAGGGGAGCCAACCTGCTGCAGCATAACTGCGGCGGCTGGTCAGGAAGGAGTTAATAAGCATATTTTGTTAAAAAAAGTGCACAGATCAATGAGAGGTTGGTAATGTGTGGGAGTACTTCGTGCTCTGGACTGTGCCAGCTGTAGTGTAAAAAAACTACCATATATGGTTATAACACACTTGGTACTCAATGAGTAGGACTATATGCTCCTCACTGTGGATGGGACATTAATTAGTAAATGTATTTTCTCGGTAGGCATGTGCTCAGCTCTGTAGCATAGTGGTATGCCCTGCTGCCCTCAAAGGTTCAAGCCATGAGTTCCCACTGACAGCATCACCTCCTGAAAGTGTACATTGTACTCAGCAGCATAATTAGCCCATGCACATCAGTTTAATTTATTCCATATTTTAACTCTTCAAATGCATGCAATGGTATGTACTTATTTAATAATATTATGGTGTGGAATTCCAAAAATCAAGGAAAAAAAACGTTGTAGGGCCCCCCCCCCAGTACATACCAGGCTCTTCGGATCTGGTATGGACTTTAAGGGGAACACCACACCAAAAATGTAAAATAAAATTGACGTGGGGCCCCCTAAATCCATACCATACCTATATCCGAGCATGCAGCCTGGAGGTCAGGATGGGGGGGGGCGAGCGAGCACCTTCCCCTTCTGAACCGTACCAGGCCACATGCCCCAAACAAGGGCCTCTTCCCAACAACCCTGGCCAGTGGTTGTTGGTCTGCGGGCAGGGGGTTTATCAGAATTAAACAAGGGGGCTCCCAGATCCTGCCCCCCTATGTGGGGCAGTGAAATGTAAAAAAAAAAATCAATAACCGGTTTTTGACAACTCCTTTATTGTAAAATAGCTCTAAGATGTCTTCTTCCGTGAGCCATCTTCTCCAGACGCTGTCCCTCCCTCCTCCATCTTCTCCCTGAGCTGTATTCTCCCAGAGCCATCTCTCCTGCCGCCACCGCCTTCTCCATCTGCTGTGTTCTTCCGCACCGCCGGTTACCCGCTAATAAAAGAAAGCAGCTCTTCTTTTGTGGCGGTCTTCCTCCGCTGTGTTGTCACCCGCTGTGTGGCATCTCTTACATAGCCATGGAGCGGACACTCTGGGTGACATTATTTGATGGCCACAGAAGACCGCTACAGAAGGAGAGCTTTTTTTTTAGCGGGTAACTGGCTGCGCGGAAGAACACATCAGCGGGAGAAGACGACGGCAGCAGGAGAGACAGCTCAGGGAGAAGAAACATGAAACACTAGTAAATGTATTTTCTATGCATGATTGCGCTCAGTCCAATAGGCTAGTGGTCAGCACTTCTACCGTGTAAAAGCTCAGGCTTTGAAGGACTCAATGGGTTCAAAGCCCATGGAGAGATACTAAAAGATTGAATTGGTGAAAAAAAGGCAAATGCCAATTAGCCAAAGCAGCATATGCTGAAAATAGGTGAATGCCAATTAGCCAATGCACCTTAATTTGGCTGATTCTATTATATTAACTCTTCAAATGCATGCAATGGTATGTAAGTATTCAATAATATTATGGTGTGAAATTCCAAACACCACACACTAGCTAACGGGCAGTTTACATTTCTTTGTTTATTTTAATTCGCTTGTGCACTGAAAAAATAAACACAGCTGGCGAATGGTAGGTTGGCTGGTATTTGAACTTGTACCATGAGTGCTGTGGAGACATCTGAGCAGACCACCAAGCCATTGTGCTAAGTACAAGACCTGCATAATAGTGTAGTATGATTAAAACATAAATAATTACAGCTTTATAGTCACCTAAATTAAAAAATAAAAAACATACAACAAATAGGTAACCTAAATGTTTAATACATGTAACTTTACAGAATAGCCTACATTACTATGTAATAATCATTCATAACTGCATTCGTTAGCAAAAGAAGGAAAACAACTAGGAATACTAATTGCAATATACATCAATAGATGCACACGAGGTAGAGCATATCTCACATAAAAATGTTTCTTTCACATACATGGATCATGGTTACAGTGCAGTGCTATATAGCAACTTAGTAGAAATTGGCATTTGCATATACGCGGAATCGCTAATTAGCACTGATTTCAAATCTACTAACATTTGTGTGCCGCCAATAGCGCTTTTTCATTTGCACATTCGCCTGTTAAAATTTTATTTGGCTAAAATGTGTGCTATTATTTGCAATAGTGCCTAGTACTTCCTGGCGCTATAGTAAATGACCCCCTCTGTCACAATATAAATAAAAACAGCCTAGGGCAAACCTGCACACAAACATTCATTCCTCACATTCACGGGGGGTGACTAGATATTTAACAGTCTGGGAATTGGCATCCAGTGACACTAAATACTGGGGTGCATGAAGTTCAAGGATCCCCTGAATCAACTGATGAGACAAAAATGTCACAAACTCAGAGCCAGAGATACCACTCTGGAAAAACAGCCACAGTAAACAGTATGGTAAGAGCTGAGATGTACTTGTACAAAAATCATTCATGTGGATGTATGCAGATAGATCCCAGATGGAAATGGTGCAGACAGGGAGACTATCAATTAATAAGGATGAGCTTCGGCGTGTTTGCACGCTCCACGTGCAGAGCCCGTCAGGAAGTCGGCACGGCGCTGCGCTAATCACAGGCAGTGAGACATTTTCCCGATGTGCGGCTGCAGAGATTGGGAAATGTGTCACTGCCTGTGATTAGCGCTGGAACGTGCCGACTTCCTGGCGGGCTCTGCACATGGAGTGTGCGAACACGCCGGAGCTCATCCTTATCAATGAAGGAGCATACAGGTGGAGATGGATTGTCTCTAATGTGTGAAGCTTCAGCAATATATTGGTGTGAGAGTCTGTATAATCAAGACACAGTGTGAAGATATAGAGCAGGACTAACCGTCCCATAGAAAATCTCACCTGTCACGCAGCCTGCTCCAGTGGTCCATCCGTGACTATGAAATGAAACTACCAAAAGGCTCACAGGGTCTCCCAATTAGTCTATCTTATGTTCCATAACACCATTGGAATGAACCTCAACCAAGTGTGTATTGCTTAGAGCTCTTATACAGTGGGGCTGTATAGTGATCTTCCATGATACCGTGATGCCAGGCCAGTTCTGTGCTATGCGACATGAGGCAAGGGAAAGATCTGCATGTGTGCGGCAGGAGAGCCGGGCTGTAGGACACAGATGTCAATGCATTTTGCTCTACTCCATGAGCTTTGCCATAACAATGCAGTGGGCTTCTTGGCATGCTTATGGACCTCAAATCGCATCAAAGTCAAACCAAGGTAGTGCAGGGACGAATTTGCCACACTTTCAGGATGCACAAGTGACAATAGGGCCAAATTTAAAGGTGTTATCCTTCAATCTCACTCATTACACTGCTGCGACCTGAAAGTCACACTATTTTGGTGCCGCTTTAGCGCTGCAACTTGGCCCCTAACTTCTGGCAATGCCTGTGTAATATTGCACCCTATTAACCCAAGTCACATGAAAGTCACACCAAAGTAGTACAGGGACTACTTTGAAGTTGCTGCGACTTAAAGTAGCACAGATATGAATGGTTATCATTGAGAATCGTGGGGTACACAACTTGTCATACAACTCCAAATTTGGTCACCCAACAGTGAAACAAGTTATATATATTTTAATAAAAGGAGCTCTCATATATACTTGTAGTCCTTACTGATTTACATCAGCAGAACAAATGCAGGAAGTGATGTATGCACATGGGATGGAAGCAAATGTGTGGTAATGCCAAACAAATCAATGAACCTTACCCACACCAAATCTAACTACCACATCCACCCCCACATTGAGTAAGCACAAGCATGGGCGTCCGCAGCGTAGGGCAAGGGGGGGCAATTGCCCCCCTGGAATCGTAAGAAGGTAGAGGTCGACCGATAAAGGTCTCCACACGCTGTTGGCAGAGCAGCGCCGCAGTGTGTGAAACTGTATGGAGAGAGAGAGGAGCTGTCAAAATTGAGGTTGGATGTCGGGTGGGCGGGACCTGGGGGGCGGGACCCAGCTATTTCACACCAGCGAATGGGATTGGATCTGGGCGGGCCGCTATGAGTATGTGGCCCCACCCCTTTTTTTAAACAGCCCAATCATTGGCTAGATAGCTGCTGGGTCCCACCCCGGGTCCCGCCCACCTCTAACGTCACGCTGAATTTGTCAGTTCTCCTTTCTCTCTCCATACAGTTTCACACAGTTACACTATCGGCTGTGAAACCTGCCATTGCCATCCAGTGCCACCTGCCAGTGCCATCTGCCAATGCCAACCAGTGCCTGCCAGTGCCACCTGCCAGTGCCAACCAGTGTCACCTGCCAGTGCCAACTGCCAGTGCCATCCAGTGCCACCTGCCAGTGCCATCTAATGCCAATCAGTGCCACCTGCCAGTGCCAACTGCCAGTGCCACCTGCCAGTGCCAATCAGTGCCATCCAGTGCCATCTGCCAGTGCCATCTACCAGTGAAAACCAGTGCCACCTGCCAGTGCCAATTAGTGCCACCTGCCAGTGCCAATCAGCCAGTGCCATCTACCAGTGAAAACCAGTGCCACCTGCCAGTGCCAATTAGTGCCACCTGCCAGTGCCAATCAGTGCCACCTGCCAGTGCCACCTGCCAGTGCCAACCAGTGCCACCTGCCAAAACATATCGACCTAAAATATCGGTCGCAAAAATCGACATCATATATCGGCCATCGGCCGCCCCGATTTCTAAATATCGGCATCGGCCAGAGAAAAACCCATATCGGTCGACCTCTATAAGGTGTTGAAGAGTAAAGACAGTTGCCCTGTGTAACGCAATGGCCGCCGCAGCTGCCTCCGCGGCAGCCGTGGATTTTTTTCCTTATGTCTGCTGGCCTGGGGCTGCTCTCAGTCTGTTCCAACTTATCACAGATTGATACAGACATCCTTCCGTCCCTCCCTCACCCCCGGCCCGATCATCGGATTGGCTCTGACTGCCGCTCGGGCCTCTGCTTGACATCTCGGCTGTTCCGGAATGTGATTGGCTGCCTCAGCCTGCCTGTGTAATGTCGCTATGCCGATCCAGCCAGCACGGCGCCGGCTCCTCCCACAGGTGCGGGCAGTGGCCGAGAGAGAATACGCTGCCAGTGCTATCGCATCACTGAAGAACCACAGGTAACAGAACTGCAGTGCCACTGTGCCAGTTAGGAGAATATATATATATATATTACTTGGAAAGTTGGACAGCTGAGCTATTGCTGGAAAAATATATTTGTGTTGTGTGTTATAATATCTTCTTCACTTTGTATGGAAGTCACTCAGTCTCTCAGACATACCAGTCCATGCTGCCCATATAAATATAGCCTAGAGAATGTACATCTTTCTATATTGCAATGTATTGCAATACAGTACATCTTTTGTGGCCATATTTTGATCTTGATGAAAACAACCTATACAGCATAGGCTGTTTTCATAAAGATCAAAATATGGCCACAACAGATGTATTGCAATACATTGCAAATAGAAAGATGTACATTCTCTAGGCTATATTTATATGGGCATGGAGTGAAGCTGAATTATCTCAAGAGCTATTTCAAACTGCCATCTGGCCGCGTTATCGGTAAAGCGCCGCTAGATTTAGTGGCACTTTACCATCGTTTTAGCGGCGCTATTTGGCCGCTAGCGGGGCGCTTTTAACCCCCGCTAGCGGTTGAAGAAAGGATTAAATGCGACTGTGTATCGCCGCTGCCAAAGTGCCCCCCCTGAAAAAAGATCTGCGGATGCCCATGAGTACAAGTACATATCCTACACTTAACCGGCAAATCAGCAGCACCTCCTCTTTTCTAAAGAGAGACCTCGCCATGTCCACCTAGATGGAGATCCTGACCAGCACAGGAACTTCTGGGTGATTGCAATGACTCATTTCCAAGTCAGAAGGTGAAACAACGCTCTTGATTGCAGCTGCGAATATTTGATTGCAACCACGATTAGTATTTTTTATTTTCGTTTATTTGCAGATATGCAAATCTGTATTTCTACATATGATATTTGAAGGTAAACTTAAGGGCGTTTGATAAGAAATGGTGATCCGGGGATAGCAGCAGGTGAATTACAAAGACAAAGGACTAGTTTGAGCCCTGGTTCACACTGACAGTGTGAGAAAATCGTTCAGCTGAACTCACACAATTTTACTTCCTCATGTCAGTCCCGACTGCAGGGGCAATATCAGACATCGGCGCAGGTTTCTGCACTGATAACAATACAAACCGCACCCCAAAGTCGCACTAATTAGAACGGTGCAATTGCCACCGATTTGACATGTCAAATCGCACCAATGTAAACCAGAGCTGACACATACAACACTGCTTATCCACCAGCTGAATTCATTACCTGCAATTCTCCACAGCTGTTATATATAAAGATTCCACCTTTATCATTTACTTGCAGGTGTGCTAAAGCCCAGGTTTACAGTGGAGCGATTTGAGAGCAAATTGCATGACAAGTCACAGCCCATTGGCGGCAATTGCACTGTTCCAATCGATGCGACACCAATTTTGCGGCACTGCAGCAATTTGCAAAAGTAGTTTCTGCACTACTTTTGCTGATTTCAGGTGTGACTTCAATAGAAATCTGTATGAAGCCACACAGATGTCTATCAAGTAGCACCTGAAATCGCGCTGACCTTGCTACTTTGATATCAGGCTACATCAAGTGAAGTAGCCCGATTTCAAAGTAGCGTCAATGTGAACCAGGGCGAAGAGACTAGTTTTTTTGGTGTACAAATGCATATAGAAATAAGATAAAAATATATTGCACTTCCCCAAAACCACCACCACCAAAACTAATTAAAAGAAAGAAGAGAGAAAAATAAAAATAAACACCACAAACAACAAGCTCAATAATTTACTTTTATTTTGCCAGCAGAAACAAAATTATGTACATTCATTTACTAGCTTAAAAAAAATAAAAATTCTACAGGATATTTGGTGCTACATTTAGCAAAACAGTTAGCAATTGGATTTTAAGGGTCCTCCTCATAGGAGCTTACAATCTAAAATTCGTCTAAACCTCAGAGTGGACACAGCTTTACTTTCAGTGTAGAATGGGCAACACATCACATTTTTATCTGCAAGATTATAGAAACATAATTAACAGTCATTATTCTTACAAAGCATTCCAACATAATATTAAGAAAGGCACTTATTCAAAACATAACACCCACCACTACCCCACAATCCACCCATACATACATTGGTGACCGTGTTCTGCTGGAAGCTGCATTTCCGTATACAGAATTAAGCAATGAGATCAAAGAGTACAAGGTCAGCACATGCTCCCAAACCATGTTTGCATGGTCAGACAGGAACAATACACATACAACATTGACAGCATGGCCACAAAAACGCACTTTTGATGGAAAAAATGCACAAGAATTTCAGAAAACAACCCTAGTTGGGCATTTGTCAATATGCACAATATCATTCCTTCTCCCCCACAAATCACAGCAAAAAACCTGACCTTCTCAGGCCAAACAAACCCCCCTACTGCAGCCCTTTATATAAGAGAGGTTATATTGTTAACACACTGACACACCCAATAGAAGTATACGCCCACCAGTATCTTTCAATCTGTCTCTTCATGTATGTCTAAAGTGATTGCACCTGATGAGCAGGAACACATAATACTATTTGCAACTGTGTTAGCCCTTGGCTATGTGCATCAAATCTCCAACTACAGGCCAAAGATCGAAGTCTATTTGCATGCACATAAACAAAGCAACAGTTTTCTAAGCATATGTACCTGTGCAGTGTAAACCCTACAATTTTAAATGTCCAAGTCCCTGGGCATGATTAGTGCCAACAAACATTGGGGGTTACTTACGAAAGGCAAATCCACTTTGCACTACAAGTGCAAACTACAAGTGCAAAGTGCACTTGAAAATGCACTGAAAGTGCACTTGGAAGTGCAGTCGCTGTAGATCCGAGGGGGACATGCAAGGAAAATATAAAACAGCATTTTAGCTTGCACATGATTGGATGATAAAATCAGCAGAGCTTCCCTTCATTTCAGATCTTCCCCTCAGATCTATAGTGACTGCACTTCCAAGTGCACTTTCAGTGCAATTTCAAGTGCACTTTGCACTGTAGTTTGCAGTTATAGTGCAAAGTGAATTTGTCTTTCATAATTAACCCCCATTAACATCAGTCCCTGGCTGCAATGAGCTTCCAATCTAAAGTCCAAAATTAACTTTCTTACATTAGAGACTATTTCAACAGGAGACAAATAAAATGCCAGCATGTCTTTGGATTGTGGTGAGAAACCCACACAGGGAGAACATATAAACGTCAACACAAGCATTAGCATGTTGGGGAATTAAACCAGCTACCCCAGTGCTGCTAGATAGAATTTCTACCCACTTAGCCAGCAGGCAGCCTCACACATGTTCTCTGCATCTCTATGGTGTGAACCAGCCCTAAGTCCATAGCCATGCTCAGTGTCACAAGAAAATGCTATAGTGGTGAGGTGAATAGACCTCCAGCTGACATCTAAGCTCAGTAATGCGACCCAGTGGAAAGAGCTAGTACAATAGCTGGTGTGCATCCAGGGATAGAGCCTCACAGTCCTCAAAAGTAAGCTTCCCACAGGTCATATGGTAATGAAGGGCAATCTTGACAATGGAGGTTCTCAATTATCCTGGGCATATGCACTTTTAACAAAATTTAGCCACATCAGCTTAGAGCAGGAGGGTGTAAGTACAGTATATGGAGCAGTAGTTTGCAGTAATTGAAAATAACATGCAGGCAGAAGCGGCAGCAGGTGGCAACAAAAAGCTCACTCAGATAGAAGCAGGTGATGACACACACTGTAACAGAGTTTGTTAGGCATGGCAGATAGTTTAGTTAGTTTACAACAGGCTGCTCCTTAGTCATAGCAGTTGGCGTTCAGCTAAACAAATGCACACAGGTTCAGATCAGGCATATATGCTGTGATGGCACTAGGGTACTTCAGAGCTCCAGTCTGGCTCGATATACTCACAGCTACCTCAAGCCAAAGCATCCGGTAGGAGTTCCATTGGTTCTGGCAGTGTCAGAGATGGTGGCATACACGCCACATATAGGTGCCTCCTTGCTGGCTAAATCCTCTACTCAGCTGCAGTGGTCTTGGGGAGTTCAGTCAATAGGTGTCAAGGGCTCCATATAGTTACTTATAGCCCACTCAAGGATCTTCTCAGCCAGGAATTCAGAGCATGGCGGCGTGATGGATCAGCCGCATGACATGCCTGGGTCCGTGGGCGTGATGACGTAATCACGTCAATGCGTTTTGCTCACTGGTCACGGGAACTTCAGCAAGTCACAAGTTCATTCCTACTTCATGGCTTGTACAAGCAGTGCCTGGACAAAGCCCTTTAACACCAAAAGTAAACAGGCCAAATTGTGCCCCTCCCTATGAGCTGTGAACTACTTCAGCAGCATAGGTTGCATTCCCTGTCCTTTTTGCACCCCTTTCTGCAGAAATGTTCAAAGTGGTCTCTTCTGTCTACTTCTTGGGCCAGCCCTGACTACAAGCAAATAGTTTCCTAAAAGCAAAATTTTTCTTCCAGAAAAGGGGGCAAGGGTGATAAATGGGTATGCAAACTTTCTATATGGTGTCCTGACAAAGCAGCAGGGGAGAGACTGCCTGACCATGATGCTGGAGGCTGTGCTGCAATCTGCTTCTGTGCTGTCTGTTCTTTGCCTGACAGTTAACAAAGGTATGTACAGGTCTGTGGCTGTGATTTTTGCTTCTGCTAGCCCTGTCTTGGCTGTTACTATTTCTATGGGAGCTGCAGAGAGTAAATTAGCAGAATACATGCAGACAATTTCTCAGATGGAGCAGCAGACTTCCATCTAGGCATCTGCATTGTAGCACATCGATAGTGTCCCCAAGCAAAGAGGATGCCTGATCCACTCTATAATTCAGGGGCACATGAATGGTGGCACTACATTTTGGACCTGATAAGTGCTGCAGAGTTTCCATGTGGCCCAGGTGGAGAAGACAGTTTTGAGAAGGAAGGAGAGGGTGGAAGTGACAAACTGCAGTTCTGGCCAGAACAGGAGGCCTTGAGTAGAGGTAGGAACCTCAGCAGGAAGGGGAGAGTGGAAGTCTACATGCTACCCCCAGTGGCTGTGCTACCCTGGACCATGGTGCTAAAAATCTGATCCTGTTCGTCTTTGATATTATGGGCTAGTTTGTGTAAATCAATGAAATAAAATCTCAAACTCCAGTTTTAACAATATAAATCACAGGGTCTTTTTATTTTCTTCCTCTGGAACAGAGCTGCAGGAGTTATAAAAAGTCGAATTTGATGGACATTAGTCTTTTTTACTACAAAATCCGAAGTGGTGGTGGGGAAGAAGCTTGAACAACTTTTTAAAGCACTTTAAGTACAATCTATAAGTGTGAAACTAAAGCTGTGGCAGGACACCTGACTACTGCTGTGGGACCCTTTGGCACTAAGGTAACTTGAGTGTGTCCAGGTCAGTTAGCGCTGTTGTAGATTTACAATTGCAGCCTAGTTTCAGGTACATTTAACTTGCAAATGGGATCACTTCTGAGTTACATCAGATACTGCTAAGTTACATCAAGGTTTCTATATGGGTGCTTCTGACACGCAGATGACCTTCTCCCCTGCATTTGACCCCTTTTTAAGCTTTTTTTAGTTGCCTTTGAATTCCCATTGATTTGCATAAGCAGAAAAGCAATTTTGCAAAAAAGAAAGCCTATATGAAATAGATGTGCTACTGTTCTCAATGGGTCAAAAAATAATGTCGTCAAATTCATAACAGGATTGGATTGGCAATAATTGGAGAAGGACTGAGGGGTGTATTTGACAAAAAACTATTGAAAGCTATCTTAAAATGCCTTTCTGCTCTACTAATAGAAATCCATAAGCCCAATCTAGACCATCACTTGTCATCCTGTCCGGCCTTTCTAGAACAGTATTTAGTTTGTCTTTCAAATGTGTCATTATGTCATCTTCCATCAGCACTTGATTAATTCTGTGCGTTAAGTGACAGTCAGACAACTCTTAGAAGAACAGATGGGTAGAGCTTTTTCAGCTTTCAGTGGATAACCTAGCATAAAGCTTTTAATGAAGCTTAAATAATCTTAAATTGGGTTTTACAGACAATGACTAATTAGCCTCTATGTCAAAAGAAATAGATTGCTGTCCTGTGTAATATAGACTAATTAATTTTTTTAATTTCCCCTGTACATTCTATTTTATTAAGCAGCAGTCCCTCTTGTTAATGTCTGTTACAATTAAAATGATTTATTTTTAAAGTAGACCGTAGACCTATTGCAGTACTGGGCAATTAGGACAGAGGAAAGGTGACGAAAATCAAAAGCAAAAGATAGCAAGAAAACATCATGCCTAAATCATGAGTAGATCTAGTGATAGCAGCTGATAGCACGTGGAAAGCTTGACATTTCTGTAAAAGTTTTGCTTGAGATCTCCCAGTGCTACCATCTGGAAGCTCCCTATTGTTCAGTGTGGCTGTCAGTCAAATTATAGTAGCAAAAGCAAAGCTCAAAAGATGGGAGTGGCAGGGCCAATCTCAATTTTTTACAATACAAATGTGAAAGTTTGAATATACAGTAGAAGATTTTTTTTCGCTTCCCTCATCAGATAATAAGTGAAATTTTCCCCTTAGGGACTCAGATAGTCAATACAAACCGGAAAAGTGTTCTAAGCCGTACCCAGTCTGTCCAAAACTGGCTGAAGTTCTAATGTAATATTATGGCAAAAGACTTCTGCACCATGAAGCACTCAAGTGTCAGATGTGTAATTTCTAACTTCTTTATGAAGAAGCACAAATAGAACCTGAAATCCAAATGATATTTTAACATTATATTATTTATCATCTTGGAAGACACCGGATCCTGAAAAACACCAAGTTAGGTCATAAAAAAATATATATCAATCTTGCAGGTCCCAAGAAATTCACCCTTGGCTTCTCAAACCTTCTAGATCTAGAATGACCCCTCCAGTTTCTACACAAAACATCCTTTTTATTTGGCAGACTCTTAAAGAAGTAGGTACAAAGTCAATCAAAACACTTTGCTTTGCTAACCCTTCGATTTGGAGAAATGAAAAAGATTAAAGCCCTTTAAAAATATAACAATAAAGACAGAAATGAAGATGCCTCTTATAATACATGGAATTCGCCACAGGTTTAATAACAAAAAAAAAGCTAGAGTGGCTGAAATTGTTTGGAGTTATGATGCATAGCTCCCATTGGAGTCACTGAAGCATGAACACAAAATAAAAACGCCAGGAATTTAATAAGATTCCAAATGGCTTTTCTTCTGAATTTAAATAGGTTCATATATTACAGAATGTTCACAATAACTATAACACTTCTGTTTTCTTCAGTTACTTTTTGGTATACAATATATTTCAATATATTCTTGTGTTAATGAATTTTAGATTTTCATTTAATAAATGTTTCCTACAAAATCCTCATTATTTGTGGCTCATCAGTCTTTAGTAGAGACACAAATTGCCCCTTTGTAAGTACCTGTATGCCATACGGTATGATGCTCACGTAGGTGTGCTGTGCACGGTTCCACCGAGAAGAATTCAGTAATTGAAAAGACGTTATAAATCAATAGAACTAAATTGGAAACTCAGAGAGTATTTCACATAATTCACAGGCTCTCTTGTTAAGACTTCGTTTCATTTAAGTTTGCTCGACAAAAAAATTAGGATGGTTAAAAAAGTGATGGTGTTTCTAATGATTCATACATTTTTAGCAAGCTCTATGGATATAAACACCTAGGCTATGTTCACATGGGATATGCGATGCAAAAGAGCATCTAGCACCTGTGTTACCTGGTGCTGTGGACATGAAAGCAGCTGAAATGAGTGACCAGATGGGGCCCAAATGCTGCATACATTGTTTGGGTAACCCATAGGCTGGCAGGCAAATACTGTTATGTATACCGAGTAGAGATGAGCTTCATGTTCGACTCGAACATCGGCTGTTCGCAAATTCGCCGAACAGCGAACAATTTGGGGTGTTCGCGGCAAATTCGAATGCCGCGGAACACCCTTTAAAAGTCTATGGGAGAAATCAAAAGTGCTAATTTTAAAGGCTTATATGCAAGTTATTGTCATAAAAAGTGTTTGGGGACCTGGGTCCTGCCCCAGGGGACATGGATCAATGCAAAAAAAAGTTTTAAAAATGGCCGTTTTTTCAGGAGCAGTGATTTTAATAATGCTTAAAGTCAAACAATAAAAGTGTAATATCCCTTTAAATTTCGTAGCTGGGGGGTGTCTATAGTATGCCTGTAAAGGGGCGCATGTTTCCCGTGTTTAGAACAGTCTGACAGCAAAATGACATTTCAAAGGAAAAAAAGTCATTTAAAAGTACTCGCGGCTATTGCATTGCCGGTCCGACAATACACATAAAAGTTCATTGATAAAAACGGGATTGGAATTCCCCACAGGGGAACCCCGAACCAGAATTTTTTAAAAAAATGGCGTGGGGTCCCCCAAAAATCCATACCAGACCCTTATCCGAGCACGCAACCTGGCAGGCCCCCCCTCCTGAACCGTACCAGGCCACATGCCCTCAACATTGGGAGGGTGCTTTGGGGTAGCCTCCCAAAACACCTTGTCCCCATGTTGATGAGGACAAGGGCCTCATCCCCACAACCCATGGGCATGTGGCCTGGTACGGTTCAGGAGGGGGGGCGCTCTCTCATCCCCCCTCTTTTCCTGTAGCCTGCCAGGTTGCGTGCTCGGATAAGGGTCTGGTATGGATTTTTGGGGGGACCCCACGCCATTTTTTTTTTAATTTTGGCACGGGGTTCCCCTTAATATCCATACCAGACCTGAAGGGCCAGGTATGGAATTTAGGGGGACCCCCACGTCATTTTTTTTTTAAATTTTGGTTCGGGGTTCCGCTGTGGGGAATTCCCATGCCGTTTTTATCAATGAACTTTTATGTGTATTGTCGGACCAGCAATGCAATAACCGCGAGTAGTTTTAAATGACTTTTTTCCTTTGAAATGTCATTTTGCTGTCAGACTGTTCTAAACACGGGAAACATGCGCCCCTTTACAGGCAAACTATAGACACTACCTAGCTACGAAATTTAAAGGGATATTACACTTTTATTGTTTGACTTTAAGCATTAATAAAATCACTGCTCCTGAAAAAACGGCTGTTTTTAAAACTTTTTTTTTAGCATTGATCCATGTCCCCTGGGGCAGGACCCAGGTCCCCAAACACTTTTTATGACAATAACTTGCATATAAGCCTTTAAAATTAGCACTTTTGATTATTCATGTTCGTGTCCCATAGACTTTAACGGTGTTCGCGTGTTCGAGCAAACTTTTTTCCTGTTCGCATGTTCTGGTGCGAACCGAACAGGGGGGTGTTCGGCTCATCCCTCTGAGCCATCTGGTTTACTATACTTTGTTGCAGCCAGTGGTTGGGATGACTTAGTGGTAGCTGGAAACCCTCAGCAAGCACCCCACTACTTACACTTATATAGGGGAACAGTATAACCATTAAGGTTATGGTGAGTCCCACCTCTAGAGCACAATGAGATACATTAACAAAGTATTCCAAAGAAAATGAGTGAAATAGTGGCGCTGAAAAGAAAATATATACTATATGTGTATCGTGAAAATAGGTGTTACTAACCATTATTGTAAACACATGACCTAAAGTGCAAGTAATAGACCCAAAACAATTATCATAAAAATATATATGATGACTGAGTAGGTAAATAATCGGATGGTAACAAACAAGTGATTATGAATATCACAGTGAATAATTCATGCAATATTGATTCAAAAAAATGTCCACACCAGAAAAAATATATATTAAAAGTCTAAACCAATAAAAAATAAGGTGCCAAAAAAGGGGTGCAACACAATAGGTGAATATGCAGTAAAGATCTTCCTTTGTAAACACTCTCCTCCACCACACCGATTGTGAATCACTCTAATGGAGCCGCACTCACCAGATATGCATGCCTTGCATTCTCATGCGCGGCGTGTAAGCTTTATAAAGATCCCCCCAAGGGATTACACGAGCTGGATAAAAGTGGGCCCACACAGATGGAACTCCTTAATAGGCAACGCTTCTCATCAGGCAGAGGTATATCACCATGCAAAAGAAATATTGCCTCCAATAGTGTAATAAAGTTTTAAAACATTTATTGGATAAAATCAAAAACATCTTCTAACATTGTACTCACATTCTTAACTAATAAAAATGGCATGAGCAAAACATACGATATGTGTTATAATAGTAATAACTATTATCTGTGATGTTTTTTACCAGTTTTCACTGCTACCTGTGCTGGTTGTGCTGTCAGATCAGTGTATTGTGGTTGCGGGGACACGGGATGCGCGCAGGCGCTCTTGTGTCATTCTACTTAGTATTCAATGCAGTGAAGATTACGTTAGCCCATCCTCTATACGAGGTGTGTGCTGACGCTCTTGCGTTATTTCCGCCAGTACTCTGTGTGGAGATGATGGCTTCTGCCAGTAATTTGTGCGGGGATTGAAAGGGAGGGTTTTTTTTTTTTTTCCCAACACAGAGAAGATAATATTTAGATGTATGCTATATTACAACGGGATATATGAAATGTGTTTGGAGGTATTGATATTTGTAAGTTGTATTATGATGTAACTATTTTTATACACTGTAACTAGTTTGATACACAAGATGACATGGGGTTTTTTTTTTTTTTGGTTTTTTTTGAGACAACTATATCAAATTATATTTGCATGATTCCCCTTGGACAAAAAAATTTATAAGGTTAAAAGGATAAATATCTGGGAAGTATTATAGTGATCCCCCCCCCCCCCCCTTATACCCCTCTCCAAGAAAAGAGGGTAGGAAGGGAAAGAGAAAGTTAAAGGAAATAAAGGCGAAAGAGACCCAAAATAAGAGAAAGATAAAAGAAATGGTAAAATGCAGCAGGAGGTCAGCGGTCGAAAGGCGACCCTTGGTCACCAGACTCAAAATCCCCCGTAGTAGGTAACTTACTTAGATAGTAAGAAAGACTTTTTTCTTTAGTCAATAGATATAGGATAGATTGGGTGTGAGGTGAGCGCGAGTACTTTTTTTTTTTTTCTTCTTTTCTTATTGGCCCTATTGGTCCTAAGATATGAAAATATGCTCTTATAATATTAGAGGTCTTAACTCAGCGACAAAAAGGTCACAGGTTCTGTATTCTCTTCATAAACAAAAAGTGGGGATAATCTTTTTCCAGGAGACGCATTTCCGTACGGACCACGTCCCAAATCTACAAAATAGATTCTACACTACTTGGTATCATGACTCCATTCGATACTCAAAATCAAAAGGCGTCTCTATAGCAATACATAAAACAATACCTCACCAGGTGCTGGAAGAATGGTATAATAAGGATGGAAGAGCAATACTACTCAAACTTACTATATATGGCAAAAAGTATACATTTATCAATATATATTTACCTAATCAAGGACAATATAAAGTAGGAACACAAATGCTGAAACAGCTTATGGAAAAAGCTGAGGGGATAATAATAATTGGAGGAGACTTTAATTTTGTCCTTGATAGGGAAATGGATACTACAGCACCTTCAATAATACAGATGGGTAGGGAGAAAATTTTTTTTTTAGAAATGATAGCAAAATATCAGTTGATCGATATATGGAGGGTACTACACCCAACAGAAAAGGATTTCACATTCCACTCAATAGCACATAAGACATATCATAGACTAGACTTTTTTTTGATAAACCAAAAGGGGTGGCGGTAACTTTATCTTCCGAAATAGGTAGCTCGTTATGGTCAGATCATGCACCAATATTTTTGGTTTTGGACCTGCTTAAGGGTAATAATAATAAAGGGAACTGGAAGCTCAATGATAATCTGCTTCATGATGAGATTTGTGTGACAGAAATAAGGAAGGCAATATCAGATTTCTTACATGATCACAGGGAGGATACTACTTCTCTGCCGATCAAGTGGGAAATATTAAAATGTGTAATGCGAGGCCTTTTTATAAAACACGGGGCTAGATTGAAAAAATTAAAAGGGAATAAAATAACTATTAGAAGAAATTCCCAAAATAGAAGCTCAACATAAACAAAATCCAGTACGTGAAATACTAATAGAGTTAACGGAAAAGAAAATAGAACTAAAAACTTTGATAAATGAGCAAACCCTACGTATAAGAGACAGTAACCGTGCCCTATACTATCCACAGGGTAATAAACCAAGTAAACTTCTCGCAAGAGCTTTGCGCCATCGGGGCAATACACAGCCTATTGTTAAGATCAAATCAGAAAAAGGAGATATGAGATACGACCCAAAAGAGATACTGAAAGAGTTTCAGACTTTTTACACGAAACTGTATAATATCCCTAACTATGTCACGAATAGTGATTCAGAGGGAATCCAACAAAATATAGAACATTACGTGAGAGAAACAGCACTTCCTGTATTAGCTCCAACAGATAGGGTACAATTAGATCAGGACTTCTCAGAGATAGAAATACAAAATGTAATTGATGCATTAGTACCAGGGAAAAGTCCAGGCCCTGACGGCTTCACTCCAAGATTCTATAAAATATTTAAAGAAGAACTCGTCCCCATTATGAAACAGACATTTAATGCAATATCCACATCACTGCCCTTTGTCCCACAAAGTATGCAGGCCTATATTTCACTTATACCCAAACCAGAGAAGGATCATACCTTATGTGGAAACTATAGACCTATCTCTCTAACAAACATCGACCTGAGACTGTATGCTAAAATAATTGCCAATAGACTTGCCCCATTAATGCAGGTATTCATACATTTAGATGAAGTGGGTTTTATAGAGGGAAGAGAAGCTAGAGATAACACTCTAAAAACACTCACATTAGTGGAACATGCAAGGGGCTCCATCCCATCCTGCCTATTGGCGATTGATGCTGAGAAAGCATTCGACAGGGTGGGATGGAGTTTCCTCAGAGAGACCTTAGTACAGTGGGGATTGGGTCCTATACTTTTGGATAAAATAATGGCTTTATATAAGAACCCAACAGCTAAGATACGGGCGAACAGCGATCTTTCGGAGATAGTCCCTATAACAAACGGAACCCGTCAGGGTTGCCCGCTATCCCCAATACTGTATACACTGGTGATGGAGCATTTATTAATAGCGATCCGAAAAAATATGGATATACAGGGAATTAAAGCAGGAGATAAGGAGTATAAAATGTCTGTATATGCAGACGATATTTTACTATATATCACAAACCCATTGATATCAATACCAAACTTGATATCTGAATTTAATCGATTCGGTACATTAAGTAATTTCAAAGTAAACTATAGTAAATCCGAAGCTCTGAATATTAGTTTACCAAGCGCTATGGTGGAACTCCTTAAAAAAGATTTCTCATTTAAATGGCAAGAGAACGCAATTAAATACTTGGGTACCTATATCCCTAATGATTTAGACAAGTTACAGGAGTATAATTACGTCCCAATGGTGCAAAAAATTATGAGAACGTTACAACAATATGAAAAGGGGATGTTCTCCTGGATGGGTAGAATAAGTATAGTAAAGATGGATATACTGCCCAAAATATTATATGTCCTTCAAGCAATACCCATTTTTCCTTCAACAAATACTCTGGATAAATTGCATAGATCAATAGGAAAATTTGTCTGGGGAGGCAAGACACCCAGAATTAAAAGAAAGGTGTTAAATAAAACAAAAGAAGATGGTGGCCTCGCCCTCCCAGATATAGATATGTATCTCAGAGCAAACATGATAACCAGGATAGTAGACTGGTTTCACAACACAGACAATAAACAGTGGGTGAAGCTTGAAGAGGACATTACAGCTCTTAAGTTAAAATCCCTTCCTTGGATTAAAAAAGCGCAAAGACCCCCGGAGAGGGAGATGCCCTCCCTAGTGGTATCAACATTAAAAGCTTGGGATAATATAATAAAAAGAGGGAGTGGATCTACCTATAGAGGCCCAATGACCCCACTATTTAGCAATCCAGAGTTTCCACTGACACTTGAAGCTAGAACATTTCTTAAATGGAAAAGAAGTGGGGACACTAGGATAATAGAAACGATGGAAGAGAATAAACTCCTCCCATTTGAAAAGTTGGGGGTAGGGATGAGCCGAACACCCCCCGGTTCGGTTCGCACCAGAACCTGCGAACGGACCGAAAGTTCGCACAAACGTAAAACCCCATTGACGTCTATGGGACTCGAACATTCGAAATCAAAAGTGCTCATTTTAAAGGCTAATTTGCATGGTATTGTCCTAAAAAGGGTTTGGGGACCCGGGTCCTACCCCAGGGGACATGTATCAATGCAAAAAAAACTTTTAAAAACGGCCGTTTTTTCGGGAGCAGTGATTTTAATGATGCTTAAAGTAAAAAAAAAAAAAGTGAAATATTCCTTTAAATATCGTACCTGGGGGGTGTCTATAGTATGCCTGTAAAGTGGCGCGTGTTTCCCGTGTTTAGAACAGTCCCTGCACCAAATGTCATTTTTAAAGGAAAAAATCTCATTTAAAACTGCTTGCGGGTTTAATGTCATGTCGGGTCATGGCAATATGGATGAAAATCAGTGAGACAAACGGCATGGGTACCCCCCCAGTCCATTACCAGGCCCTTTGGGTCTTGTATGGATATTAAGGGGAACCCCGCACCCAAATTAAAATAAGGAAAGGCCCTATATACTCTGAACAGCAGTATACAGGCGGTGCAAACAAGACAGGGACTGTAGGTTTGTTGTTAAGTAGAATCTCTTTGTAATTTTGAACGGGTACATTTTTAACGTGTTTAGCTCCAGCCAAAAAATCTTTTTTAAGCTTTTTGGAAAACATAGGGAAGGGTTATCACCCCTGTGACATTTGTTTTGCTGTCTTTCCTCCTCTTCAGAAGATTTCACCTCACTTTTTGTCCCAATGAAAAATGTTTTTTGAAAATTTGGGTTTTTTTGTGGAACAAGGATTGGAAAGCATCAGTGGAAAGGAGAAATTGTTTTCCCATATTAACTCTTACAGGAGAGAATTTCCCTTCCTAGGGGTAGATTTCATCTCACTTCCTGTTGTCTCCTTCCGTTTGCAAGTAGGAGTCGTTTGTAAGTTAGATGTTTGAAAGTAGGGTCCTGCCCTATATACTCAGCAGAAATTTGGGCCTTAGGTGTTGCTGTGGCCACAACACTGTAAGCCCTCACAGGGCCCTGCTGTGAAATATTAGATCAAGAATTGTAATTACATGCCCCTGTTGAACAGGAGCTGAAAAATTAGGCCTTAGGCACTGGTGCTGGTGCCACAACACTGCAACCCCTCACAGACACTCTAGTTGGAACGCAGGAACGAGCCCTGCTGCAAAGTATTGCATCAAAAATTGTAATTACACGCCCCTGTTAGACAGGGGCAGAAAAATTGGGCCTTAGGCACTGGTGCTGGTGCCACAACACTGCAACCCCTCACAGACACTCTAGTTGGAACGCAGGAACGAGCCCTGCTGCAAAGTATTGCATCAAAAATTGTAATTACACGCCCCTGTTAAACAGGGGCTGAAAAATTGTGCCTTAGGCACTGGTGGTGGCGCCCAGAACCAAAAATGTTCTTACAAGCTATCAGCGTGATGATTGAGGAGGAAGAGGATAATTACTCAGGGATAGTCACTCAGCATCAGCATAGGCAGTCTTTGAAGGGATCTGAGATTTCAAAAAAAATTATTCGGTTACATCAGCATCAGGTGCTTGGTAGCTGGTGGTGATCCAAGACTGATTCATTTTTATGAAGGTCAGCCGATCGACCGAGTCGGTGGACAGACGCACCCTGTGATCGGTTACCACGCCTCCAGCAGCACTGAATGTGCGTTCCGAAAGAACGCTGGATGCAGGACAGGCCAGTAGCTCAATTGCATACTGTGCAAGCTCTGGCCAGTGATCCATCCTCAAGACCCGGTAACCCAGAGGATTTTCGGTGGGAAAGGTGTCCAAGTCTGATCTTGCCCCTAGTTATTCCTGCACCATATAAAACAGACGCTGGCGATGGTTGCTGGAACCGATCATACCTTGGGGCTGCGGACCAAAAAATTGTCTGAACGCATCGGTCAGACGGCCACCTTCTCCACCGCTCCTTCTTTGACTGACCGAAGCCTCAGCAACACGTTGTCCAGAAACAGGAGTTTGTAACCTCCCAGTCTCTGGGAACGCATTGCACAGACCTTTCTGCAAGGCCTCCCGAAGATGTTTCATCCTCTGCTCCCTCTGCGATGGCAAGATAAGGTTCGCAACCTTACCCTTGTAACGTGGATCAAGGAGGGTTGCCAGCCAGTATTGGTCCTTCTCCTTGATACCACGAATACAAGGATCCTTACGCAGGCTTTACAGGATCAGGGAGGCCATGCAGCGTAGGTTTGCTGAGGCATTCGGTCCGGAGTCCTCTGGGTCACTAAGGACGACAACGTCCGCAGCCACCTCCTCCCAGCCACGCACAAGTCCATGTGTTTCTTGGGACTGATCCCTTAAAGACTGCTGCTGATGCTGAGTGCCAGGCTCCACCTCCATACTGACACAATCTTCCTCCTCCTCCTCCTCCTCGTCCTCTTCCTGTGTGATCGGCGGGCACGCAGGAACACTGTCTGGATAAAGGGGGCCTTGAGAGCTAAGGAAGTCCTCCTCTTCCTGCCTCTGTTCTGCCTCAAGTGCCCTGTCCATTATTCCACGCAGCGTGTGCTCCAACAGGTGGACAAGGGGGACAGTGTCACTGATGCATGCACTGTCACTGCTCACCATCCTCGTGGCCTCCTCGAATGGTGACAGGACAGTGCATGCATTCCTGATCATGGCCCACTGGCGTGGGGAAAAAAAAACAAGCTCCCCTTACCCTGTCCTGGTGCCATAGTCGCACAGGTACTCATTGATGGCCCTCTGCTGCGTGTGCAGCCGCTGCAGCATGGCCAACGTTGAGTTCCACCTGGTGGGCATGTCACAGATTAGGCGGTTCTTGGGCAGGTTAAACTCCTTTTGGAGGTCCGTCAGCCGAGCACTGGCATTATATGACCGGCGGAAATGCACACAGACTTTCCTGGCCTGCCTCAGGACATCCTGTAAGCCCGGGTACCTGCCCAAGAACCGCTGCACCACCAAGTTAAGGACGTGAGCCAAACAGGGCACATGGGTCATTTGTCCCTGTCGGAGGGCAGAGAGGAGGTTGGTGCCATTGTCGCAAACCACCATTCCTGCCTTAAGTTGGCGTGGCGTCAACCACCTCTGAACCTGCCCCTGCAGAGCTGACAGAACCTCTGCCCCAGTGTGGCTCCTGTCCCCCAAGCACCAGCTCAAGCACTGCATGGCATCTTTTGGCCTGCGTACTTGCGTAGCCCCTTGAACGACTACGGAGCACCGCTGGTTCCGAGGAAGAGGCCATGGAGGAAGAAGAAGAGGAGGGGGTGGAGGAGAGAGGTGTGTCACAATCAGCATTTTGGAGGCGTGGTGGCGGAACAACCTCCAACACTACTGCACCTTGTCCTGCATCCTTCCCAGCTGCCAGCAGAGTCACCCAATGCGCCATGAAACTTAGGTAACGTCCCTGTCCATGCCTGCTGGACCATGAGTCAGCGGTAATATGCACCTTACCGCTGACCGCCCTGTCCAGCGAGGCATGGACATTGCCTTCCACATGCCGGTAGAGAGCCGGAATCGCCTTCCGTGAGAAAAAGTGGCGTTTGGGTACCTGCCACTGAGGAACCGCACATTCCACAAACTCACGGAAGGGGGCAGAGTCTACCAACTGAAAAGGCAGCAGTTGAAGTGCTAGCAATTTTGCCAAGCTAGCATTCAACCGCTGGGCATGTGGATGGCTGGGAGCAAACTTCTTTCGGCGGTGCAGCAGCTGGGGCAGGGAAATTTGCCTGGTACAATCTGACGTCGGTGTACCAAAAGCAGATTGCCCACAAGTACTTGGCTGTGACACACCTAATTCTACACCTTCATTCCTCTCACTGCAGGTCTCAGAGAGGACTGGAGGTCTAGTGGGGTTGGAAATCTCAGCTGATGAGGAGCAAGGAGAGATCCTCTTTGTTCTTTGGTGTGGGTCTTTTAGATACGCTTGCCAACGAACTGCATGGCAGGTCAACATATGTCTGGTCAAGCATGTGGTACCCAAGCGGGAGATGTTTTGGCCACGCGAGATACGCTTGAGACATATGTTGCAAATAGCAGTGGTGCGATCTGATGCACTGGTCTTAAAAAAGGCCCACACCAAAGAACTTTTTGAATAACGCGCAGAGACTGCAGCGCCCTGCACATGTGGAGCTTTGGGGTGTGATGCAGTCAATGTGCTGCCCTTAGGCTGGCCCCTGGAGGGCATCCTGCCTCGTTGGTGATGTGCCGCCTCCTCCTCCTCCTCCTCCTCCCAGGCACCCACGTTGAGTCAGTGACCTCATCATCCCCTCCCTCATCACTGGAGCAAACCTGGCAGTATGCTGCAGCAGGGGGAGCATGACTGCCAGATTGCTGTCCTTCTTGGGCACCCCCTCTGTCCGTGCTCATGTTACTGCCTTCATCGAGCTCAGTATCATCATCAGAGCCTTCCAAACGCTGGGCATCCTCCTGGAGCATGTACCCAACACTGTGGTCAAACAGTTCGAGGGAATCCTCAGGAGGACATGGTGGAGCTAGGGAAGGAGTCACTGATGACATTGAGCTGAGGGAAGAGGCCGCTGCTTTGCCAGACAAAGCACCCTGGGTGAGAGGATGAGGACGGCTTGGTCATCCACTCGACCAAGTCTTCCGCATGTTGCGGCTCAACACGGCCAGCTGCCGAAAAAAAGGCCAAGCGTGTCCCATGGCCACGTGCTGATGAGGATGCACCGTCTCCACAACCAGCACTAGACACAGAGCCTGCTTGCCCCCTCTTATTGGCTTGTGACTGTCTGCCTCTCCTTCTTGGCCTTCCAGACATACTAATTGCCTGTAGCTGCACTAAGCTGGGATAGAACACCAGTAATTTTCTTCAGGTAGCTTTATATACTGTAACCAGACAAGCCTGCCTGTCAGTAGGAAGATAACAGGAACGGATCTAGCTGAACACTGAGCAGGACGCACTGTACTAAATGTAAATAGTCTAGCTGCCTGACCGTGGTACTAATAGGATCAAATAGAACACCTGTAATTTTCTTCAGGTAGCTTTATATACTGTAACCAGACAAGCCTGCCTGTCAGTAGGAAGATAACAGGAACGGATCTAGCTGAACACTGTGAGCAGGACGCACTGTACTAAATGTAAATAGTCTAGAAGATAACAGGAACGGATCTAGCTGAACACTGTGAGCAGGACGCACTGCACTAAATGTAAATAGTCTAGAAGATAACAGGAACGGATCTAGCTGAACACTGTGAGCAGGACGCACTGCACTAAATGTAAATAGTCTAGAAGATAACAGGAACGGATCTAGCTGAACACTGTGAGCAGGACGCACTGCACTAAATGTAAATAGTCTAGAAGATAACAGGAACGGATCTAGCTAAACTGAATACAGTGTATATATATATATGCAACACCTGGGATGCATATATATACACAATACACTGTAAGTGCAGCTAACTGACTGACTGTTCTGCCTAATCTATCTAACTCAAATCAAATGACACTGTCTCTCTCTCTATCTCTCAGCACACCGGAACACACACTACACAGGGCCGCCGTGCAGGCGGCCTTATATAGTGTGGGGCGTGTACTAAATCCCCTGAGCCATAATTGGCCAAAGCCTCCTTGGCTTTGGCCAATTACGGCTCTCTGTTCAGGCGGCGCTGTGATTGGCCAAGCATGTGGGTCATAGTGCATGCTTGGCCAATCATCAGCCAGCAATGCACTGCGATGCCGCAGTGAATTATGGGCCGTGACGCGCCACACGAATTTGGCGCGAACGGCCCATATCGTTCGCAATTCGGGGAACGACCGAACAGCCGATGTTCGAGTCGAACATGGGTTCGACTCGAACACGAAGCTCATCCCTAGTTGGGGGTAGAACACAAAAATAAATGGATGCAGTATGGTCTGCTCCAGCGGTATATACAGTCTTTAACAAAAGAATCCATAATAGATAGGCCTTTGACAAATTTAGAAAAAATATTTTTGCAAGAACTAAGACCCACCCATGTCTTATCCAAGATTTATAAATATTTAATTGCAGAAAACAATAGACAGATGTTACCATATGTTAAAAAATGGGAACTAGAGATTGGAATAGAATTTCCTAGGGAAATGTGGGGAAAGGCAATTATAGCGACTCAAACTCTCAATATCGGCTAAACATCAGGAAAGAAAACTACAAAATCCTAGCCAGATGGTATAGATGCCCCGTGGATTTACATAAAATGAACCCGGATAACACAGACATCTGTTGGAGGGGTCATTTAATTCAGGGCACAATGTCACACATTTGGTACTATTGCTCAGAAATCCAACCATTCTGGCAAAAAATATTTGAGATCTTTAGAGCACTGACTGGGACCAAATTGTATCCAGAAATACAAGTAGCAGTATTATCTATGATTCCAGGATCAATAAAAAATATAAAAAAGGGAATTTTGAAATTTTTTTTGACAGCAGCACGAACGGTTATAGCAAGAAAATGGAAAAATACACTTGCGCCGTCTGTTACGGAACGGGAGTGTGAGATGACGGAGATGCGTAACCTGGAGGAAAGAATGATAATAGAAGAAGGGTTAAAAAAACAAACATTAAATATATGTACTAGACGGGAGGATTTCAGAGCCTCTTCGAGATTTCTGAGGACAATATAGAAACAATAAAGAACATAATAGGAAGAGACCCCCTTTAACAAAGGGGTTTTTTTTTTTTTTTTTTTGCTTTGTTAGTATGAATGGGTATGAGTGAGGGGATGTGGGTGGGTAAATAGTATGTTGATTTAAAAGTATGAAGATTTAAAGTGAAAAATAAATTTTGAATGATGTTTTGATAAAAAATAATAGAATTGTTTTATTATGCGGATGTATACAAGTTTGATAAATGTGTTATTGAAAATGTTTTAATAAATAAAGTTTGTTAAATATTATCTGTGATGTTTACCAGTTTTCACTGCTACCTGTGCTGGTTGTGCTGTCAGATCAGTGTATTGTGGTTGCGGGGGACACGGGATGCGCGCAGGCGCTCTTGTGTCATTCTACTTGGTATTCAATGCAGTGAAGATTACGTTAGCCCATCCTCTATACGAGGTGTGTGCTGATGCTATTGCGTCATTTCCGCCAGTACTCTGTGTGGAGATGACGGCTTCTGCCAGTAATTTGTGCGGGGATTGAAAGGGAGGGGTTGCCGTGCTGTACAGCCAATCCTATGAAGTCGATATGATGAAACATGTCAGAGGTGTGGCTGTACGGCAACCCAGCATCTGCGCATGACAGTTGATGTACTGTGATGCGACTTTGGCCGGCTGATATCACCTCGTAGCACTGAGGATCCGACGAGGGGAGAGGTGAGAGTTCTAAGCTGCATCCCCGGTCCGCCGTGACCATTGGCACACTGTCATCACTTATTACAAGGAATGTTTTGCTCGTGCCGTTTTTATTAGTTAAGAATGTGAGTACAATGTTAGAAGACGTTTTTGATTTTATCCAATAAATGTTTTAAAACTTTATTACACTATTGGAGGCAATATTTCTTTTGCATGGTGATATACCTCTGCCTGATGAGAAGCGTTGCCTATTAACCAGTTGCCGACCGCCGCACGACGATGTACGTCGGCACAATGCCACGGCCAGGCATAAGGACTCACCTGTACGTCCATGCCTGCCCGCGGGCGGGGGGTCCGATCGGACCCCCCTCCGATGCCTACGGCGGTCAGATTCAGGTCAGGGGCGATCAGAGGTGAGGGGGAGGCCACTCATTCGTGATGAATGACAAGCTTCCTCGGCTTCTGTAACGTAAACAGAAGCGGAGGAAGTGATGTCATCTCTCCTCGAGCCGATCTTTTCATTCCGGCGCCGAGGAGAGAAGACATCAATGTGAGTTTGCACAACACTACACTTACAGTAGAACACGCAGACACCTTTTCACCCCCCAGATCACCCCCCTGTACCCCCTGTCACAGTGACACCAATAGCAGTTTTTTTTTGCATTGGTGTCAGTTTGTGACAGTTATAAGTGTTAGGGCAGTTAGGGTTAGCCCCTTTTAGGTCTAGGGTACCCCCCTAACCCCCCCTAATAAAGGTTAATCCCTTGATCACCCCCCGTCGCCAGTGTCACTAAGCGATCGTTTTTCTGATCGCTGTATTAGTGACACAGGTGACGCTAGTTAGGGAGGTAAGTATATAGGTTCGCCGTCAGTGTTTTATAGCGACAGGGACCCCCATTTACTACCTAATAAAGGTTTTAACCCCCTGATTGCCCCCTAGTTAACCCTTTCACCAGTGATCACCGTATAAGTGTTACGGGTGACGCTGGTTAGTTTGTTTATTATAGTTTTAGGGCACCCGCCGTTTATTACCTTATAAAGGTTTAACCCCCTAATTGCCCGGCGGTGATATAAGTTAAGATTTTAGGGTCAGATAAGGTCTGCGTCGCCCCAGACAGCAGACAGCGTCAGGTTAGTGCCAGTACCGCTAACACCCACGCACGCAGCATACACCTCCCTTAGTGGTATAGTATCTGAACAGATCAATATCTGATCTGATCAGATCTATACTAGCGTCCCCAGCAGTTTAGGGTCCCCAAAAACGCAGTGTTAGCGGGATCAGCCCAGATACCTGCTAGCACCTGCGTTTTGCCCCTCGGCCCAGCCCGCCGCACAAAAATTTAAGTTACGTACCGGTAACGTCTTTTCCTGTAGTTTTTCAGGACAGCCACTATTGAGAGATAGTCTCCTCCTCTTCCTCTAGGAAACACTTCCCCAGCCCATAAATTCTCTCCTCCCCTGCCGGACCACAGTTTTTTCAAGATCACCTCCGGCCAGCTGGGGAGACACAAGAACACATTAATAACATACCATCTAATATCATCATGCTGCGTTCTGGTCTTTTATAAGACCCCCAAAGTTTAGGGTAGGTAACTAGGGCTGTCCTGAAAGACTACAGGAAAAGACGTTACCGGTATGTAACTTTAATTTTCCCTTTTCGTCATTCAGGACAGCCACTATTGAGAGGATAATCGGGCACTTACCAATTAGGGTGGGACTACAGCTTGCAGAACTTTTCGCCCAAAAGCCTGCTCACCTGCCGCCACCAGGTCCACTCTGTAATGTTTAACGAAAGTGGAGTAGCTGGACCATGTCGCTGCCTTGCATATTTGCTCTGGCGTTGCTCCAGCCTTCTCTGCCTGGGAAGTTGCCACGGCTCTGGTAGAGTGTGCCTTTATACCCATAGGGATCTCCTTCCCTGCTAAAGAATATGCCTGCCCAATAGCTAATCTAAGCCATCTGGCAATCGTGCGTCAAGAAGCTCTGAGTCCTTTCCTGGACCCGGAAAACAAAATAAATAGAGAATCAGACTTTCTTATTGTTTTAGTCATCTCTAGGTATTGTAGGATACACCTCCTTACATCTAAAAAATGAAATTTCAGTTCCCTTTCCCCCTAAGGGTTGGGACAAAATAAAGGTAGGACTATTTCCTGGCTTCTGTGAAAGCCTGACGCCACTTTAGGCAAAAATGCTGGATCAGTCTTAAGGACTATCCTGTCTGGCAAAATAACGCAAAAAGGAGGTCTAATTGATAACGCCTCAATTTCGCTGACTCTCCTGGCAGTTGTCACTTCTACAAAAAATACTGTTTTTAAGGGAAGTTCCTTAAACAAGCATTTGTCCAAAGGCTCAAAGGGGATTCCCGTAAGGCTCTGCAATACTAGAGATAGGTCCCACCTGGGAAAGGGTGGACCTCGGGTAGGTCTCTGTCTGGACAGTGCCCTAAAGAATCTGACTACCCATGGATTGGTGGCCAGAGACTTCTCCAAATAAGCACTGAGTGCTGAAACCTGACTTTTAAGGGTACCTACAGATAACCCCCTGTCTGCTCTACACTGCAGAAACTCCAAAACAGCTATGGGGCTCTGCACTGAGGAGTTTTCTATCCCCTATTTGTTGAAAAGGAGCCAGACCTTTTTATAAATCTGACGAGTCTCATTTTTTCTACTGTTGAGGAGGGTGGAGATTAATCTCTGAAAATCCCTTAGATTTTATTATACCCTCCTCAGTAGCCAGGCCGCTAATTCCCACTGATGCACCTGTGGACAGAGGACTGGACCTTGTGAGAGAAGATCCTCCCGAGGTGGAAGGAATAGGGGCGGCTCCGCTGCTAACTGACTGAGAATTGAAAACCATGCCCTTTTCGGCCAATGTGGAGCTACTAGAATGAGAGAGGTGCTCTCTAGTTGAAACTTCCTCAGAACCGCCGGTAATAGCACCAACGGAGGGAAGGCATAGCATGTCTTGAAATGCCAATTCTGGGTTAATGCATCCACCCCCAGTGCTCCTTCTCCTGCGTTTAGGGAGAAAAAACAGGGGGTTTTCGCGTTGTCTCTTGAAGCGAAAAGATCCACTTCCAGGGGTCCCCATTTTTTGTATATGGGATCGAAAACCACCTGGTTGAGGGCCCAATCTCCTTCTCTCAGTCTCCTTTGGCTGAGAAAGTCTGCGATTACATTCCTCTCCCCTCTCAGAAAAACCGCTGAGAGTGAGAAAGTGTTGTCTCGGCCCAATTTAGAATGTCTGTTGCAAGGGCCAGCAGACTTCCGCTTCTGGTGCCTCCTTGTTTGTTTATATAGGCCACGGTAGAGGAGTTGTCTGACCGTACCTGTATATGGTGGCCCTGAAGTTCTTTGAAATATCTGAGAGCTAGGCCCACTGCCCTCAGCTCTTTCTAATTGGACAATCTTTTTAGTTTGTCGCCCTTTCACATGCCCTGCGCTAGAAGGGGTCCCAGATGTGCCCCCCAGCCTTTGCTGCTTGCGTCCGTGGTTACTATCTGCGGAACTGGGATAAGCCACAGACGTCCCTGCGACAAGTTCGCTTCCTTCCTCCACCACCAAAGAGATCTCTTTATCTGATGGGGAACCTGTATTAAGGTGTCTAGATCCCTCTGACTGTGGTCCCATACCCTTAGTACATATGACTGCAGGGGACAAAAATGTAATCCTGCCCACTGCACTGCTGGGAGAGTAGAGGTTAGAAGGCCTAGCATTGACATTATGGACCTTTTGGAAACCAGATGGTTGCACTGGAGGGAGAAAACTGCTCTGTCCAGCTTTAGAATTTTTTCCCTTGGAAGAAAAACTCTCAAAAGCGTAGTGTCCAGCAGGTATCCCAGGTACATAATGCGCTGTGAAGGAATGAGACTGGACTTTTCTAAGTTCAGCAGCCACCCCAATCCTGTTAGTACCTTCTTTGTTAGATCAAGATCCTTGAACAATTGTTCTGGGGATACTGCAAATAGGAGCAGGTCGTCCAGATAGGCTATAACTGACACTCCCTGGAGTCGCAGGAAGGCCATAGCCTCTGCCAAGATCTTGGTAAATATGCGGGGCGAGGAGGATAGCCCGAAAGGCAGCGACTGAAACTGTAGATGCAGTATTGCACCGTCCAGGTCTTTAGCTAAACGGAGAAACTTCTGAGAGGTTTCTGCGATAGAGACGTGTAAATACGCGTCTGAGGTCCAGAGACACCATGTAACAATTGTGTGGTAACAGGGCCCTGACCGTAAAGATTGACTCCATGCGGAATCTTTTGTAGCAGATTGACCTGTATAAGGGCTTTAAATTCAGAATCAATCTGAATTTCCCTGAGGGTTTTTTCACCATAAATAAGTGGGAATAAAACCCCTCTCCTTCCTGCCCCTTTGGTACTCTGCGAACTACGTTCTGAATCTCTAGTTCCTTCAGGGCATCTAACAGAGCCTTGGCCTTTTCCGTGCAGCTGGAAAGGTGCGTGACAAGGTACCTTTGCGGGGGGGCCTTGTGAAATCCAGGAGATACTCCCTTCTTATGATCCCTAGGATGAATCGATTGGGGGTGATGGTCTCCCACTGTGGCAGGAAGGCCACCAGTCTTCCTCCCACCATACTTAAAGAGTCATTGATCTTTACGGGCTCCTGTCAGGGGTATCCCGCACAATTTGACCTTAGAGGCGGTGTCGCCCGGCCAAGTCTTCAGCCAGAGCGCTCTTCTGGCCGAATTAGCCAGAGCCGCTGATCTGGCCGACATACGCACTGACTCTGCCGAGGCATCTGCAATGTATGCAATTCCTCGCAGAATCGTGGGGAAAGAAGCTAGGATAGTTTCCTTGGCCGTGCCAGCTTCAATGTGCTCCTGAATCTGGAAAAGCCAGTGTTCTAAATTGCGGGCTACAACAGTAACAGCCATTTCTGGCTTTAAGTTACCTACTGTTGAGTCCCACGTCTTTTTTAGTAATGAGTCTATCCTTTTGTCCATGACATCTGATAAGGCTCCCATATCCTCGAATGCCAGGTCTGTGTGCCTAGAGACTTGAGAGAAGGCGGCGTCCAATTTGGGATTTTTATGCCAAATGGACGCTGGATCCTCTGAAAACAGAAACCTTCTCTTAAGAGAGCTAGAGAAAAAGGGCTTCCTTTCAGGATCCTGCCACTCTTTTTTTACTCGTTTCCACCAGAACTTCATGTACTGGGAAAACTTTTCTCTTTTGATCTCCCAAGTCCTTGTACATAAGGTCATGGAGTGATAGGGGTTTTTTATCCTCGTGTATACCGAGGGTTGTATATATTGCCCCTAAGAGATCTTCCACCTCATCCAAGGACAATTTATACCTGGAGATTTTCCTGGACTCCCCGTCCTGGGCCTCCTCCTCTGATTCCTCATGGGAGTCAGAAGTGCCACTGTCCGGTTGCCTTTGCTCCACCCTGGAAGGACCTGAAATCTCCTCTGCCATAACTATATTAGTAGATCTGGCAGGTGCAGAGCCCTGAGCATGAGGTTGTGTCCTGCTGAATGGGTTTAGAGGGAAGCTGAAACGTTTCAAAAAGTGTTTTAAAAAGATGAAAAGGTGGATGACAGCTCTTTCACAGAAGCTGCCAATCCGGACTGCTGCTCAGATTCACTTTCCTTAACCAGGGAGTCTATGCACTCTTTACACAAAACCTTGGTCCATGCTTCCCCTAAACTGTCTCTACAAGAGGCACACTTCCTTTTAGAGACATGAGTGGACTTTGTCTTTTCTGTAGATATCTGAAATTACATACAGAAAACATATTACATTCAGCATGTTTAATGGAAACAACCCTGGGAGTGCACCAGACCCACCTCTTAGGGATCTGAGCCACCCCCACCCCCTGATCACCCAGGGGGTCTGCCCCCCCTCTAAGCAAGGAACCATACATGAGGGGGGACAATCCTTAGATAGAGAGGACCCCTCCCCAGGGAACTCTTACCTTCGGAAGGCTGGAGATAGTGTCCGCATGAGTCGTAGCATCTGCCTCCGACATGACTGCAGGGGGTTGCCTGTGTTGAGTCTCACGCTGCCTGCGCGTGTTTCCGACTCTCTCCAGCCTGTGCCCGGCCCCCTATCAGCTCCGCGACCCCGGAACCGGAAGCCACGGGTCAAAGGGAGACGTCCGCCCTCCGCCGGAAATGACGTCGTCCGGCCCGCTGGTTCCAAAATTTTGCGGCCTGTACAGCGTACAGGGAGAGCGGACTGTCTCCTTGCTGCGGCCCTGTGGATGAGATAGGGGTCCCCCGCAACCTGATGCCGCGCTTAACAAGGAAGGGGTGGCTTCTGATGCGGGTATGTACCGCCATTCTTATCCTGGAAGCCCCTGCTTCCCTAGGGATGTTTAAGAGGCCACAATCTCCCTGACTGCAACAGGCCTGGTTCCATGCACAGTGTCTCCCCACCGGAGGAAATACTAATAACTGAGGTCCGGCAGGGGAGGAGAGAATGGGCTTGCACAGTGTTTCCTAGAGGAAGAGGAGGAGACTATCTCTCAATAGTGGCTGTCCTGAATGACGAAAAAGGAAATTGGCGTGGTTTATGCAAAATAGTGGGCGTGGCTTAAATGGGTGTGTCTCAAAGGGGTGTGGTTAGAGTCTGAGATGAATGAGGGATGGAGAGGGAAAGAGGGGGGGGGGGGAGAGGGAAAGAGGGGGGGAGAGGGATGGAGGGACATCAGCCTCAGATCCTACACCACAATAGAAATGTGTATTCCAGACCTGGTGTTAGCGCTTCAATCAACCTGTCACCATGGTTGTTATGGTGTCAGGATGATTGAAGCGCATTATTTATATTATTACATTGTAATATAAAATTAAATCATTCAACTCACCATAATGCAGAATCAGTGGGAGCCCTGAGCGTGTCACCTGCCACGTCGCCTGCCACGTCGCCTGCCACCAGATGCCATCATGTGCCCCCAGCAGAGTCCGTCCTTGCATCAGGTTTACACTGATTACTACACCACAACACCCACTACGCTGATTACTACAACACCCACTACACCACCCACTACAACACCCACTACACTACAACACCACACTAATTACTACACCACCCACTACACTACGCTGATTACTACAACACCCACTACACTATACCACCCACTACACTGATTACTACAACACCCACTACACTACAACATGAACACCCACTACACTACGCTGATTACTACAACACCCACTACACTATACCACCCACTACACTGATTACTACAACACCCACTACACTACGCTGATTACTACAACACCCACTACCATAGGCGTGCGCAGCCTGTTGCATTAGGGTGTGCACCCCAAAGCTCAAACACACATATGAGTGCCGCGTTCTGGTGTACGCTGCATATAAAGTACAGAGTTTAGATGTGTGCTGTGAGAGTACAGACAACAGGTGTGCACTGCCTATAGAGTGCAGAGTTCAGGTGTGTGTGCTGCGCATAGAGAGCAGAGTTCCTTTAGAGTGCAGAGTTCAGGTGTGTGCTGCCTATAGAGTGCAGAGTTTCTATAGAGTGCAGACTTCAGGTGTGTGCTGCCTATAGAGTGCAGAGTTCCTATAGAGTGCAGACTTCAGGCGTGTGCTGCCTATAGAGTGCAGAGTTCAGGTGTGTACTGCCTATAGAGTGCAGAGTTCAGGTGTGTACTGCCTATAGAGTGCAGAGTTCAGGTGTGTACTGCCTATAGAGTGCAGAGTTCAGGTGTGTACTGCCTATAGAGTGCAGAGTTCAGGTGTGCACTTCGCATAGGGAGCAGAATTCATATAGAGTGCAGAGTTCAGGTGTGTGCTGCTCATAGAGAGCAGAGTTTTTAAAGAGTGCAGAGTTCAGGTGTGCGCTGCCTATAGAGTGCAGCGTTCAGGTGTGCGCTGCCTATAGAGTGCAGTGTTCAGGTGTGCGCTGCCTATAGAGTGCAGCGTTCAGGTGTGCGCTGCCTATAGAGTGCAGCGTTCAGGTGTGCGCTGCCTATAGAGTGCAGCGTTCAGGTGTGCGCTGCCTATAGAGTGCAGCGTTCAGGTGTGCGCTGCCTATAGAGTGCAGCGTTCAGGTGTGCGCTGCCTATAGAGAGCAGAATTCCTATAGAGTGCAGAGTTCAGGTGTGTGCTGAATATTCATACCAGACACAAAGGGCCTGGTAATAGACTATGGGGGTATCCTGGGCCGTTTTTATCAATGAACTTTTATGTGTATTGTCGGGACCGACAATTCATTAATATCCGGTGTCTTGCCGAGAAAGTTCCCCCCTGTACTGCGTATGCGCTTGCACAGTACGAACGACTACAGAGCCGCCGAAAGTCTCCGAAGTTGAACAGCTGATTGCCAGCTCTACACAGTGCCTGCACACTATATTCTGCCTTGAGTCCAGGTTCAAGCCCCACCATCCAAGTGGACATAAAGCGAGGCCATCAGTGCCGCCTTATCAGTGCCCATCAGTGAAAGAGAAAACGTACTTATTTACAAAATTTTTAAACAAAAACAAAAGCAAAACTTTTATTTTTTTCAAAATTTGTTTTTTTTTTTATTTGTTTCGCAAAAAATAAAAACCGCAGAGGTGATCAAATACCACCAAAAGAAAGCTCTATTTGTGGGAACAAAATTATACAAATTTAGTTTGGGTACAATGTAGCATGACCGCGCAATTGTCGTTCAAACTGCGACAGCACTGAAAGCTGAAAATTGGTCTGGGCAGGAAGGTGTATAAGTGCCCGGTTTTGAAGTGGTTAAAATCACTGCTCCCGAAAAAACTGCCATTTTTAATTTTTATGTCCCCTGGGGCAGGACCCGGGTCCCCAAACACTTTTTATGACAATAACTTGCATATTAACCTTTAAAATGAGCAGTTTTGATTATTTATGTTCGTGTCCCAAAGACTTTAACGGTGTTCACACAAATTTTTTGTCTGTTCGCATGTTCTACTGCGAACCGAACAGGGGGGATGTTCGGCCCATCCCTAGTTATCATTGAGAATCATGGGGTACAACTTGTCAAGCAACTCGGAGGTCCAAAGTCGCCCAACTGTAAAACAAGTCATATATATTTTAATATAAAGGAGCTCTCATTTACAGCAGCAGAACAAATGCAGAAAGTGATGTGTGCACATGGGCCAGAAGTAAATGTGTGGGGATGCCAAACAAATCAATGAATGCCACCAACACCAAATCTAACTACCACATCCACCCCCGCATTGATTAAGCACAAGTACATATCATACCCTTATCCGGAAAATGAGCAGCACCTCGCCCTGTCCACCTAGATGGAGATCCTGACCAGCACAGGAACTTCCGGGTGATTACAATGACTTATTCTGGGTCAGAAGGCGAAACCACACTCTTGATCGCTGTTGCGAATATTTGATCGCAACCACAATTAGAATTGTATTAGTTTTGTTTATTTGCAGATATGCAAATTTGTATTTCTACTTATGATATTTAAAGGCGTTCGATAAGAAATGGTGTCCTGGGTTAGCAGCAGGTGAATGACAAAAACAAAAGGCCCAGTTTGAGCCCTGGTTCACACTGGCAGAGGGAGGAAATCGTTCAGCTGAAATCACACACTTTCATTCCCGCATGTCAGTCCTGACTGCAGGGGGAAGTTCAGAGACATCTGTGCAGGTTTCTACACTGATATCAATACAAATTGCACCCCAAAGTCACACCAATGAAAACAGTGCAATTGTCACCGCTTTGACATGTCAAATCGCACCAATGTGAACTAAAACTGACACATACAACACTGCCTATCCACCATCTGAATTCATTACCTGCAATTCTCCACAGCTGTTATATATATATATATATATATATATATATATATATATATATATATATAAGATTCCACCTTTGTCATTTACCTGCAGGTGTGCAGAAGCCTAGGTTTACATTGGAGCGATTTGTCATGCGATTTGAGAGATCAAATCGCATGACTATTGGCAGCAATGGCACTGTTCCAATCGATGCGACACCAATTTTGTGGCACCGCACCAATTTGCTAAAGTAGTTCCTGGACTACTTTTGCCAATTTCAGGTGCGACTTCAATAGACATCCGTGCATGAAGCCACACGGATGTCTATCAAGTAGTACCTGAAATCGCGCTGAACTTGCTACTTTGAAATTGTGCAACTTCAAGTGAAACAATGTTTGCATGATCACACAGGAACAATACACTCACAACATTGACAGCATGGCCACATAAACCCACCTTTGATTGAAAAAATGCACAAGAATTTCATCAAATATCCCTAGTTGGGCATTTGTCAATATGCACAATATCATTTCTTCTCCCCCACAAATCACAGCAAAAAACCTGGCCTTCTCAGGCCAAATGAACCCTCCTACTGCAGGCCTTTATATAAGAGAGGTTGTATTGTTAGCACACTGACACAACCAATAGAAGTACACGCCCACCATTATCTTTTAATCTGCCTCTTCATGTATGTCTAAAGTGATTGCACCTGATGGGCAGGAACACATAATACTATTCGCAACTGTGTTAACCCTTGGCTATGTGCATCAAATCTCCAACTACAGGACAAAGATCAAAGTCCCTTTGCATCCACATAAACAAAGCAACAGTTTTCTAAGCATATGTACCCGTGCAGTGTAAACCCTAAAATTTGAAATGTCCAAGTCCCTGGGCATGATTAGTGCTAATAAGCATTAACATCAGTCCCTGGCTGCAATGAGCTTCCAATATAAAGTTCAAAATTAACTTTCTTACATTAGAACCTATTTCGACAGGAGACAAATAAAATGCCAGCATGTCTTTGGATTGTGGTGAGAAACCCACACAGGGAGAACATATAAACTTCAACACTAGGATTAGCATGTTGGGGAATGTGAACCAACATCCCAGGTACTGCTAGACAGAACTGCTACCCACTTAGCCACCAGGCAGCCCCAAGCATGGTCTCTGCATCTCTGTGGTGTCCATAGCCATGCTCAGTGTCACAAGCAATATACAATATATTGGCCTAAATATTGGGACGCCTGCCTTTAAAAGCACATGAACTGTAATGGCATCCCAGTATTAGTATTGGGTTCAAAACTCATTTGGCCCACCCTTTGCAGCTATAACAGCTTCAACTCTTCTGGGAAAGCTGTCCACAAGGTTTAGGGTGTGTCTATGGGAATGTTTGACTATTCTTCCAAGTGCATTTGTAAGGTCAGGCACTGATGTTGGACAAGAAGGCCTGACCTACAGTCTCCTCTCTAATTCATCCCCAAGGTGTTCTGTTGTGTTGAGGTCAGGACTCTGTCCAGGCCAATCAAGTTCCTTCACCCCAAAATCACTCATCCATGTCTTTATGGACCTTGCTTTGTGCACTGGTCCAAATGATTTGGTGGAGGGGGGATTATGATGTGGGGTTGTTTTTCAGGGGTTGGGCTTGGCTCCTTAGTTCCAGTTAAGGGAACTCTTAAGGTGTCAGCATACCAAGGCATTTTGGACAATTTTTTGCTCCCAACTTTGTGGGAACAGTTTGGGGAAAGCCCCTTCCTGTTCCAACATGACTGCACACCAGTGCACAAAGCAAGGTCCATAAAGACATGGATGAGCAAGTTTGGGGTGGAGAAACTTGACTGGCCTGCACAGAGTCCTGGCCTCAACTCGATAGAACACCTTTTGGCTGAATTAGAGTAGAGACTGTGAGCCAGGCCTTCTCATCCAACATCAGTGCCTGGCCTCACAAATGCACTTCTGGAAGAATAATCAAACATTCCCATAGACACACTAAACCTTGTGGACAGCCTTCCCAGAAGCTGTTCTAGCGGCAAAGGGTGGGCCAAATAAAATTCTAACCCTACAGACTAAGACTGGGCTGCTATTAAAGTTCATGTGTGTTAAGGCAGGTGTCCCAATACTTTTGGCTAAATAGTGTATCTGGAAAAGACTTACAATGGTGGTGGAACCCTCCTACACATAAATTCTACATTTAGACATAGTTATAGGACCTGGGAGATGAGACAACTTCTCTACATGAAGTAACATGGTTGTGATTTGAACCCAGACACTCAGGTATACTAAGCAGAAGTTCTAACCTCAAAGCCACAGAGCTGCCACATGTGAGAGCCTCCTACACAAAACTACACATAAATAGACATAAAAACACATAAATACTGCATTTCTTTGGACATACAAGTGATGGAATTACATTACTCAAGAGTTATTCTTCTTGATTTATTCTGTGATATTTGGTGTTTTTTTGTGGGTGAGAGTAGAATATTACCCTCAAATTTTTGGGAATTACATTTTGCTTTCTGATGCTGGTACACATATCACATTTTTTGGGCTCAAATTATGAATATTTGGAAATAATAAAAAGCACAAAAAATTGTGATTCATTTTAAATTTGCATCCGCAATGGTATTGTTTGTGGATTATAAAGACACCTGTGTGAGTTTGGGTAAAGATTGTTGTGAGATGGAGAGTAACAAGTGAAAGTGACAGAGAAAAACATCAAAACATCAAAACATTCAACATTCTAGTATTCCTAAAAACAATATATTTTAAGTAGAAGCAACAATGTTGCAAAGGAAAATTTATTTCAGAGAAAGATACATTTCATTTCAACATTAAAAGTTTTTTTGTGAAAGTTAGAATTGGTCCATTAGAATAAATGGCTAATACCTGATTTGGACTAGAATAGAGCAGATTTTCACTTCAAAAAAATGCTCTCTAATTAGCTCTCATTTCGGTATTTACTATAGTGGCAGCTAAAAAAGACACTTGAGTTAAAATGAGAGTTATTTTCAGGTCTGAGCATGCTCAGTTGTGTTGGCACCTAGTTGTACAAAACAGGGAATTTTTCACTTCTCAGACTTTTAAAGATATTTCAGTGTAGAAATCACTTTTTCACATAGTTTAAAAGCAGATTATCTTTAAATAATATCCCACATATTTCAGTACCATTTAGGCAATTATATCATGCTCTAAACATTATTTCCATGTGCACTACTCCAGGTTTTAGCAGAGTAAGGGTTTGGGTGCTATTTGGTTTCAGAGAACTATAGTAAATTCGATTTTGGGAGTATTTTCTCACCAGCACTATAGTGAATACCGTTTTAGAGCCAATTAGCACTAATTACCGCTAATTAGTGCTAATTAGCGGCAATTACCGCTAATCAGCGCCGCAGCTCTATAGTAAATGACCCCCACTGTGTGCATCTTCAAAATTTGGCTTTCAAAATTTTGGAGAAAAGTTAGAAAAATAGAAAGAATTTGATAAATGTTGGTGTGTTTTCGATTCTGCCTAAATCATCAATGATGTTTTTGAGTCTTTTTTCAACATCATTGATGTCTTCCTTGATCTTCTGTAAATCCCGATTGCACACCATGATCTCCCCATTGAGGACTTGTGCACTTGCACTTGTGAAATGTGTGTCTTCTTCAACAACATCCACATCACCTAAAAAAACCCAAAAAACCATGCATTATAAATATGCAGGCATCCATCTATTACCTGAAGCTGTGGTCTCAGACACTCACCTGTTGTGGTCACTATTTCTCCCACTTCATAAACCTCTCCTTCCTCCACATCCTGAGGTTGTGATTTCGGGATTTCCCCTTCTTTAGGAGGTTGGTGGTCCCTGGTGACCTCAGACGTCCCGAATCTTTTCTCCCCTATGTGAATAAAATAAAGGTATACTTAGCACACAGATATTTGAGGCAAGAAATAGGAATATGAAACATTACTTGGAAGTGTTGTACAATTGTCTGTTTTGGCAGAGTTCAAAGCTGAAGACATGATTTTTTCCCTTTACAAAGCTGGAATACTTACCTTTTCTGTTAAAGTATCACACATGTAGAGACCCCTAGTATCCACTAGAGCACCTGTGTGGGACACCGTAAAAAGTTTGTTCTGGTGTCCCACACTAGTGCTCCTGCGTCCAGATGTGTAAACAGCTGCTGAGTGTCCTCTCCTTACACTGAATCAAGTTTACATTTCATTCTAGTTACAAACCCATCTAGACAACAATGTACTAAACTTCTTTTAAGACAAATAGGCATGACCAAATGTAGTTAATCTGCATCTTCAAAAAACATTGTATTAGTGGTCAAACGAATGATGTTTACTACGAACGATTACTGTGCCCACGTACCTGGTACTTGCCATTTTAAACTGTACAACAGTAAAGAAAAGCACATGGAGCAGCACACATGTAATAATAATAATAGGAACACACAACAAAATACTTACTTTTTTGCAGTACTCTCTTTATTCCTCTGTACTGATCCTGCTCCCTCAATTTGAGGTCTGACCATCGTTTCCTCAGTTGATCCTTGGATCGCCGTACCCCAAAATTCTTCGGCAGACTTTTCACAACTTTAGTCATGATCTTGGCCTTTCTAACATTTGGGTTTGGGTACAGTCCATGCTTCCTGTCATAGTCGGCCCTCTTGAAGATGTCCACCGTCTCCACCATCTCAACAAAGGCCATATTTGAGGCCTTAAATATCCTCCGGGATCGGGAAGTTCGTGGCTCCGTGCTTTTGTCGTTGCTGCTGTTGTCTTCATGCACCTGTTGTCTCTCCGCTATGTGCTCTCCCACTGCGCCGAAAGACAAGGGGCAGGGAATTTACTAGATAGAAGGTCAGAGGTGGGCAGAGTTTCATGCATGCGCAGTGTATATAAAGCGTAACACGCGTGTGTCGTACGTATGATCTGTGAGCGGAGGAAGGAGTAGCGGAAGCACCAATCGTGATAATGAAAATACAATTTTAACTTGGGCCTATACTGCTTATAGATTGAGGCCTATATCGGGACAAGATTAGGAGAGTTTAGCCTGACATTAGGGTTTGTCTTGTGTTGTGTCTTGCAGAGAAAATTGATCTATTGAATGATCGGGACTTTATCCCCATATTCATTGATATGTACAGGGAGCTGCCCTGTCTGTGGCAGGTAAACCACCCCTTTTATAAAAATAAAAGAAAGAGGCAGGCAGCGCTGGATCAATTGTTGGAAATCGTGAAGCCGCAGATCCCCACGGCAAACATCAACTATTTGAAGGACACAATTGGTGGCATGAGGAGCACATGTAATAGGGAGCACAAGAAGGTCCAGGATTCCATGAGATCGGAAGGAGCAGCAGATGATATTTATGTCCCCAGGCTGTAGTACTATGACAAACCGCATTTTCTGGCAGACCAGAGGGAACCAAGCCCAGTACTCTCCAGTCTTCCTTCAACGCTTCCTTCCACCCCAGCTGAGGCTTCTGACAACCAACCTGGGCCTTCCAGCCAGGAAGATGTGGAGGAGCCCAGCTTGAGACAGGTATAGCATTGTTCAACATATTTCTTGTCGAAAAATTAATGATGTTAACTAGATGTTATTATTGATCACTAATTTCTGATTTAACAAAGTGTTTTACATATCAAAAGACAGTAGTGGCCACAAATGATTGGGACAAGAATGAAAAATGCTGGGGTCAGAATGATAATCTTTTCTATTTGTTAACATTCAATTTGCAACTGTCATGAGCTGAAAATTGTGTGTGATTGAACCAAAAACTAAAACTGTGTCCTTTTTTCATACCCAGAAAGTCTCATCCAGGAGGAGGCCGTGGAAAGTGGCAGCCAGGAGGTGGCGGGGGTAAGTGGCAGCCAGGAGGTGGCCTGCCTAAATCCCAGGTCCCTCCCCTCCGCCTTCCAAAAAAAGGCCCAGGAAGAAGAGTTACATAGTTACATAGTTACATAGTAGGTGAGGTTGAAAAAAGACACAAGTCCATCAAGTCCAACCTATGTGTGTGATTATGTGTCAGTATTACATTATATATCCCTGTATGTTGCGGTCATTCAGGTGCTTATCTAATAGTTTCTTGAAGCTATCAATGCTCCCCGCTAAGACCACCGCCTGTGTAAGGGAATTCCACATCCTTGCCGCTCTTACAGTAAAGAACCCTCTACGTAGTTTAAGGTTAAACCTTTTTCTTCTAATTTTAATGAGTGGCCACGAGTCTTGTTAAACTCTCTTCTGCGAAAAAGTTTTATCCCTACTGTGGGGTCACCAGTACGGTATTTGTAAATTGAAATCATATCCCCTCTCAAGCGTCTCTTCTCCAGAGAGAATAAGTTCAGTGCTCGCAACCTTTCCTCATAACTAAGATCCTCCAGACCCTTTGTTAGCTTTGTTGCCCTTCTTTGTACTCGCTCCATTTCCAGTACATCCTTCCTGAGGACTGGTGCCCAGAACTGGACAGCATACTCCAGGTGCGGCCGGACCAGAGCCTTGTAGAGTGGGAGTATTATCGTTTTATCTCTGGAGTTGATCCCCATTTTAATGCATGCCAATATTCTGTTTGCTTTGTTAGCAGCAGCTTGGCATTGCATGCCATTGCTGGGCCTATCATCTACTAGGACCCCCAGGTCCTTTTCCATCCTAGATTCCCCCACAGGTTCTTCCCCCAATGTATAGATTGCATTCATATTTTTGCCACCCAAATGCATTATTTTACATTTTTCTACATTGAACCTCATTTGCCATGTAGTCGCCCACCCCATTAATTTGTTCAGGTCTTTTTGCAAGGTTTCCACATCCTGCGGAAAAGTTATTGCCCTGCTTAGCTTAGTATCGTCTGCAAATACAGAGATTGAACTGTTTATCCCATCCTCCAGATCGTTTATGAACAAATTAAATAGGATTGGTCCCAGCGCAGAACCCTGGGGAACCCCACTACCCACCCCTGACCATTCTGAGTACTCCCCATTTATCACCACCCTCTGAACTCGAGTAACCTGGAGGAGGCTGCACTTGGGCTATTTCGGAAGGCTACTGTGGCCCTCAGAACCCCCCCCCCCCCAATATTCAAGAGGACTATGCCTGCATGGCAAATATTTGTAAATGTGGTACAGCGCTGCGCTAAAAACAAACTGGGGAAGCAGCCAACACACCCGTAGACTCAAGGGCAGAAATAACAACGAAAAAATATAAAGTGTGGCGCTAATAGTAGCAATATATGAAACTAAGCATTGGGTAATATCACACAATAAAAATGTGAAACAGAATTGACACGTGAGCACAAATGACAGTGACTAATGAACAGAGATAATAAGTAAATATATGTGTTCAATACAAATATTAGATATAATCTAAAGCAATAAAGGAAATATGTGATAACAGTGCATGAACAGTTATCTAATGTAAAGTCCAAAACACCAAAAAAAACCGTGACAACAGTGCATGAACAATTTTAGGCAGGTGTTTTCTTATATGTGTAGAAAAGCTTTCAATCCAGTAGCCTGGTAGGTACGTAGACCATAGAGGACCCGAGGTGCACGGAAGTTTGGAAACAGTGCCAGGACCATCACCAGAAGTTATGGAGGCTTACCGGAAGGTATGGCCTGAAATGGCGTATGCCATACAGGTCAAAAAGGCTTAGTGACCAACAGGTCTAGACGTATTATCCGGTCAGAAGTTATCGTCACACAAACCATGGGGAGGAAGAATCGGTCAACACGACTTCCACATTGATAGATATACCACCGTAGACCATGCGAAAGATTCGTATTACATGTGAGGAATAAAAACACTCACATAGTGTAATAACGTAAAACTTGGATTTATTTAAAAAGTGACAATAAAAAACAGACTCACATTTTTTGCAGATAAAATTAGCGTATCAATCGTGTAGCGGTAGCTGTGAGGGATCAACCCGACATGTTTCGACTAAGTAGTCGTCTTCTGGGGTGTGAACCCCCTCACCCCACCGCTCTATATATAGACAAACAAATAAGTAATGACCCCCAATGGAAGTGTCCTGAACCGGAAGTGAACCAGATGACCTTATTTCCGGTTTTGAGGGGCATAGATTGTGGGCTTGGTGTTTTGAAGTCAATTAGAAAGGCAGAAGGCAACCGGGACATATGTTGAAATATAACTTCTATGATGACATTATGAGGCAAGAATAAGTGAGTGGTGGTCTGGATAGTTAGTCCGTAACCAAGCCTCACTCTCATTATCTGTATCCTCTGGATAGGAGCGCAACGACGCCGCTGCGTTCCAACGCTGTGACGAGCCTCCTCTGAGCGCGATGACGTCACGCGTAAGGCTGGGCAGCGGCGACAGTGCGCTCCAAGCCGTCACCCAAGCCTCACTCCCGTATAGCGCGATGACGTCATGCGCATAACGCGGCAACGACAGTGCGCTCCGGGATAACAACCACGCCTCGTCATCAATTACTAGACGTCCACCCCGCAGAAAGCAAAGCTCAGCCCTATGACGCAGGGCGGAAGTGGTAAACAAGTGTCAGCAGGGATGGAAGTCACATTGTATGAAATTTAAATGTGCTACAAGTGCACATAAAAAGCTTAGTAGTATGAAAAATTAAGTATACTATCAATGCCCGAAGGGGCCTATGATAGAGGATAAAGACATTATTCAATAGTCTACATTATATAGATTCAGATTATTGACCTCCCAGACACTTCCAGTAGGGGGCATAAAATACATTAACATGCCCGACTATTATGTTTATAAGCACATACAATGTATACAAAAAGAATAGGCCTAGAAAATTAAAAACCATATAACGTATGGCAATGTATATATATAAAAATGTAGCTAAAAAGAGGGAGACCATCACTATCGAGCTACCATGAATAGTAAATGTCAAAAAAAATCTAAAGTAAATTACAATTTATGCCTGGTTAATAAACGAATTGATGTCCCAATCGACATTGATACCCTGCGGAAAATGTGACCCCAATTCCTATATCCAGTATGTCTCCAAACGGGAGACACCCCTAAGAGTAGACCCCCCCGCCATGGGGCCCTATATTTATCTATGATGAGAAACTGTGTGCCAGCAGGATTTCTATCATGACATTCCCTATAATGTCTAGGGACAGTATGTTTCGTGCTACCCGCCTTAATGAGGTTAATGTGTTCCGAGACTCGTACAGTAAAGGATCTAATAGTACGGCCCACATATTGCTTGCCACAAGGGCAAGTCAGCAAGTACACAATCCCGGTAGTAGCACAGGTGCAAAATTGTTTAATTGCATACGTGCGGCCAGTCACGGTAGAGTTAAACTCGTGACTCGCCCTTCTGCCGCAGGTATTATACTGGCAAACCAGACATTTTTTGCAAGGAAAGAAACCAGTCCAATTATGAAAAAATGATGGTTTTTTTGGCGGATCAATAACATTGGGTGCTAACTTGTTCCTGAGAGATGGAACTCCTCTAAAGACCACCTTGGGAGTATCAGGAAGTAGTGGACCCAATATTTTGTCCGTTTTTAGAACGTCCCAATGATGTTCAAAAACCTTCCTAATCTGTTTGTATTGCATCGAGAAGGAGGTCAAAAATGACCATTTGAACTCATCATTGGATTGTTTGGGTCTATCCTGCAATAGTGTCTGGCGATCTATACTACAGGCATTTTCAATCTCTCTATCTAGATCAGGCGGATTATAGCCTTTTTCAACAAACCTGTCTTTGAGTAACATGGCCTGAGCCATATAGGTGTCTTGATCAGTACAATTTCTACGTAGTCGTAAAAATTGGCTCCTGGGTACTGATTTAATCCAAGAGGTATGATGACAACTGTCAGTTGATATGTAACTGTTTCTGTCGGTGGACTTAAAATAAGTACTAAAACTAAATCCACCTTCTTTTCTATCAATGACCAAATCTAAAAAGTGGACTGAAGTGGTACTAGCCTCAAATGTCAGGGCAATGCCCCTATCGTTGGCATTCAAGGAGGCCATGAAGTCAATCAGGTCATCATGGTTCCCAGTCCACAGGAGGAGGACGTCGTCTATGTACCGGGCCCACAGCAGAAGATGTGGGTTATCCATGGCATAGACGACGTCCTCCTCCCACTTGGCCATAAATAAATTAGCCAAGCTAGGGGCAAACTTGGCACCCATTGCCACCCCCTTATGTTGGCGATAGTAATTGCCATTAAACCAAAAATAGTTACTTTGGGTTGCAAATTCTATTAGCTCTATAATGTAATTGATCTGGGGTGAGGCGAGGGAAAAATCCCTATTAAGGAAACATTTAACTGCATCCACACCTTCACGGTGTGGAATGCAGGTATAGAGGGACGCCACGTCCGCAGTGGCCATGATAAGGTCACCGGAATATGGAACATTGGATAACAGTCTGATCACATCCCTAGTGTCCTTTAGATAGGACGGCATCTTGCGTACAGAAGGCTGGAGAAAGAAATCAATGTACTTCCCGATTCTAGAAGTGATCGAGTCGATGCCACTAATTATAGGTCTGCCTGGGGGGTGAAGAGGGTCTTTATTTTATCACAGAAACTAAGAAAAATGTGGGGGTTTTTTTTCAAAATTTTCGGTCTTTTTTCATTTATAGCGCAAAAAATAAAAAACCCAGAGGTGATCAAATACCACCAAAAGAAAGCTCTATTTGTATGAAAAAAAGGACAAAAAATTAATTTGGGTACAGTGTTGCATCACTGAGTAATTGTCATTCAAAATGTGAGAGCACCGAAATCTGAAAATTGGTCTGGGCAGGAGGGGGGGTTTAAGTGCCCAGTAGGCAAGTGGTTAAATGTGGAGAAAGACACTGATGAAAGTTGCATTTTTTGGTGTGGGAACACATGGCAACAGCTGCAGTGATCATATGTATTGTTTATAATCCAATCATTTTTATTGAATTTTTATGAAGGAAGAGAGAAACATAACATGGCAGAGCATTACAATTGTGTTCAATACAATGCCACATCATTGGTTACATGCAGATGAGCACATAATTTTCAAAAAAGAAAAATATGTCATACATATTCCACATTCCACATACTGAGCCCTCCTATAATCTCTCTTCATTGGTTAGAGAGGCTTGCAATAGCTAGAAGAGTTTAATGACACATATTCCCCAGTACTGGGGTTACTAGGTCAAGAAGAAGGGTGTGCTTGTAGATGCAATGAAACAAAAACTAAAAACAGAGAGGGAAGAAAAGGAAGGGAAAGAAAAAGTAGAAGAAAGGACAACAAGAACAAGAATAACCATGTGCACCAAGTAGACATCATCCATTTTTTGTAGCTTGTCATTGTGTATGAAAACTGTTTAATAAAAAGTGGGAATAAACTCCCGTGCATGAATTTTAGTCTATAACAGAGATGGGCGGAGCCTAGCAGAGCAGACATGCATTGTTAGAGCTCCACACCGCTGAGGAGAGAAGAGAAGCACAAAGCGGAGCCTGCAGGCTCAAAAGGTATCCATTTGAACCTTTTTGCCCCAGGGAACAAACTGTGAAAGTTTGGGCAGGAAATATGGTACTGGGAGGAAACCGTGGCAGAAATAAAAATCACCTCACAAAGAGCTCACAGGCCCTCACTGCAACTAAAGCAGCTCCAGTCACCTCACAAGATACAGCATCAGGGCGCTCTCACAGACAGAAAATGTCACAGCAAGACTCTCCATTTGAGTCAGATACAGAACAAATCCTCTCACAAACTTCTCCACAAACCTCCTCAGCATCCCCAGTAATATTATTACAATTTGAAAAGATGCTTCATAAGGCTTTAAAACAAACCTCAGACCAAATAACAAAAAGCCTAACCAAAGAAATAAGAGAGCTGGGAAACCGCACCGCAGCCTTAGAAATAAAAATGGATGCAATTGAAATTACAACCCAAGTAAATATAACAGAATTGGAACAATTAAAAGAAGAGAATGTAATACTTCAAACTAAGCTTGAAGATTACGAAAATAGAGCCAGACGTTCAAACTTGCGCATAAGGGGAATACCTGAAACTGTGACAGACCTGCAATCTACTATTACTGCTCTATTACAAGAACTAAAGCCAGATATCCCTATTGAACGTTTAGAACTGGACAGAGTACACAGAGCCCTCACAGCCAAAAAGAAAGATGGACCCCCACGTGATATAATCACAAAATTTCATTATTACAGAACGAAAGAACAAATACTAATTGCTGCAAGAGAAAAAAAGGAACTTAATTTTCAAGGACACAATTATCAAATTTTTGCTGACCTATCCCAACTTACTATTACTAAAAGACGATCCATGAAACCCCAACTAATGGAACTGCAACGCCACAACATTATGTATCAATGGGGTTTCCCCTTTTCGGTCAGATTTAACTACCAAGGTACAATTTACAGAAGCAGATCACCAGATGAACTACAACAAACCCTTTTAAAATTAAATCTGACAGAACCCTCAAGCAGCAACTCTCCCACACGCAGAAGAATGACATCATCTTCACCTTCAGGCAGCACCCAGAAAATTTCAGAACAAAATGGGAATCATCATTCTCACAAAAGAGGCCGTTATGCCACATCATCCTTGGACCAAGAAGATTCAATGGACTGACATCCTAATTCCTGATATCTCTTCATTTATTATACTAAGAGATGGTTCTCTATAAAAAACCTGTATTTATAACTGAATGTAACTGCATTCTGATAGTCACACACTGTGTGGGATCATGTTACATTCCAGTTATATTTCTTATTACTTCTGATTCATATAGCCTTAGAATATATAAGTAAAATAAGGAAATTCTTGTTCAGTTATATATTATCAGGTAATAACAATAGATTTATTAATTTTTAGGACAAATATGTTCAATAATCCAGAAATAATGGAAGCTTTTTCTTTCTTTTCTTAAAACAAATATATCATTACCTAACTAGTTCCTAGAACTATGTTTTTGTTTATTCTAATCTGAAGCAATACAACCTCAATTTTATGAGTTAACATATCTAAACAGTTACATATGAATAAAATATGTAATTGCTTACTCTAAAAGGGTTAAAATCCCAAAATAATTCAAACTATCTTCATCAATACCAAAGTTATTAACAGTACCTTTCTAACTGAATTATTTAGCCTAGGGCAAGACTAACCATATACAACCACCCTGAAATAAATAATTTCAACAAAAACTATATTCTGCACTCCAATTAATGAAACATCATTTTGATGTCTTTTGACAAAGCCCTTCTCTCCTGTAAGCGGAAGATCCGTGTACCCCCATTAGCCCTCCTCATTCTCCCAACCATATTATGTGGGAGTGTGACGAAGGCACTTATTCCCCTGAGAGAGATATTTACTCTCTTTCACGGGTAAATTGTGATTACTTGCAAAAAATAATTTATACAATGTATCATCTAATCTCATATGTTTTTTGTTTACTCTTTACTCCAGAATTCACTGGTTTCTTTTCTATCTATTCATCTCTTCAGTCCACACAGGTTGATCTGCGCAGTCAGCTCTGCATAACAAAAAGTAAGTCAAAACTATTTGATCTGTTGCCATGGCACCACTGAATATACTTTCCCTGAATGTTCAGGGAATAAATGTCCCTCAAAAAAGGACCAAAGCCTTCCGTACTTTTCATAACAAGAAGGCTCACATAGTATGCCTCCAAGAAACACACTTCACCAAAGATTCTACTCCAAAATATATTTCTCCTTTTTATCAACAAATTTACACGGCTTCTGCCTGTACCAAACAAAGGGGTACTCTAATTGCATTTCACCGATCCACACCATTCACCTTATCATCAGAAATTAAAGACCCAGAAGGTAGATACCTGATACTCATGGGTTATATAATGGATATAGCAATCACGGTGATTTCCTACTACGCTCCTAACAAACAACCTACACCATTCCTCTCACATATATTACAAGTGATTAATACACACAAAATAGGAACAGTGATAATGTGTGGGGATTCGAACCAGGTCCTCCTCCCATTTCTAGATAAATCACCTTTTACACCATCCAAAATAACCTCTAGATTATCTTTTTCTCAACTTCTTTCCAAATACAATCTGGTAGATTCGTGGAGAGAAAGTAACCCAATGAAAAAGAAATTCACTTATTTCTCGCACCCTCATCAAACCTTCACCAGAATAGATCATATTTTTCTAACAATAGGAATGATACCAGAAATTATTGCATCAGATATAATTCCGATTCCGTGGTCTGACCATAATGCAGTATACACTACTATAGCCTCAGCCATACCAAAATCGCATGACCCAACGTGGTACTTACCGGACATAATGCTCAAACACCCACTACATCAGATGGCCATTGAACAAGCTTTAAAGGAATACATATCAATTAATAATACAACAGACATCTCCCCAATAACATTGTGGGAAGCTCATAAGCCTGTCTTGCGTGGTACAATACAAAGACAAATGGCACTATTTAAACGGGAACGCAAAAATCTAGCAAAAAAACTAGAACTCAATTTTAATGCAGCCTACATATCATTTCAAGATAATCCATCTCAGAGTACAAAATCTCATCTGGAAAAATCTAGATTGGAATACGATCTATTTCTCACTGAGTCAGTTGATAAATCCCTCAAACGCTCCAAACACAATTTCTACATGAATACAAACAAACCAGGCACATATTTGGCACGGGCATTAAATTCAACTAACAAATCTTTCAAACCAATACGTTTGAAATTATCAAAAAATGTTTACACTTGTAATCCAGTTAAAATAGTCCATAAATTTCACTCACATCTCGCAACTTTATACAAGACAAACAATGAATTTAATCATACAGAGGCTGAATCCTTCTTCTCAAAAATAACCTTACCTGAGTTATCTCAGAATCAAAAAAGCAGTTTGGATGAGCCTATAACTATAGATGAAGTTGCTAACGCCATAAAAGACCTAAAACTTAACAAAAGACCAGGCCCAGACGGCTACTCGGCTTTATACTATAAAACATTCTCAGAAATACTCTCTCCCATTCTCACTGAAACTTTTAACAAACTTCTAGATGGACATTCTTTTCGGCAAGAAACACTAATGGCAATTGTTTGTATGATCCCAAAACCCCTTTCTGATGATACTTCCTGTGTGAATTATCGGCCTATCTCTCTGTTAAACCTCGATATTAAATTATTAGCAAAAATAATAGCAAAACGCCTCAATAGCATTATAGGAAAATTAATACATAGAGATCAAGTAGGCTTCATGCCAAATAGACAGGCAGGCGATAATATACGCAGGGCAGTGTTATTGGCACATATTGCTAAAAAACTGAAAATCCCTTTATGTTTTCTATCTCTCGATATTAAGAGGGCATTTGACACAGTATCCTGGCAATATATGCAATATTCATTACAAAAATGGGGTTTTGGACCCCACTTTTTAACATGGATCAAAGCATTATATAATAAACCCAAAGCCTATATAAAATATGCTGGATACAAATCTGAAGCCTTTAATATCGAAAGAGGTACCCGACAGGGTTGCCCATTATCTCCCTTATTATTTGCCCTTATACTCGAACCCATGGCTCAATACATCAAAACAAACCAAACTATAACTGGCATTGAAGTAGGAGGTATTACACACAAATTATGTATATTTGCAGACGATATATTACTTTTTCTATCATCACCACAGGTCTCTGGTCCTAACTTAATACCAGCTCTTGATGGATTTGCAGCCCTATCCGGCCTTATGATTAATCCTAAGAAATGCCTAGTGCTTAATATTTCACTCACAAACATGGAATTGATCCCGGCTAGGGCTGCACTCCCATTCACATGGGCAGAAAAATCAATCCCATATCTTGGAATTCATTTAACAGCATCTCATTCTGACTTATTCTCAACCAATTATCCTCCTGTATTAAGACAGATCACAAATCTAATAAAACAATGGTCGCAACTTCCTTTATCCTGGATAGGGAAGATTAATGCAATCAAAATGACTATTCTACCCAAATTGCTTTATCTATTCAGAGTCCTCCCTATTCCAATTCCTTCCTATTTTTTGAGAATAGTACAAAAAAGAGCAACTTCGTTTATATGGGGCTCTTCTAAACCACGTATACCTATACACACACTACATCTTCCCAAAAATAAAGGAGGCCTGGGATACCCTAATTTTACTAACTACTACAGAGCAGCACATTTGGCCAGTCTGTCCAAATACCATGCAAAACAGGAAATCCCATTATGGGTATTTATAGAGGCTTCAGAAAATGACCCTCTATTAATATCAAATTTATTATGGCTTGATCCTAAAGACAGCTTTAAAATTCATAATCCCATAACTAAACACTTCTTATCTCTCTGGGATAAACTAAAAACCAAATATCAGTTACAATCTCCACACAATCCTCTCCTTTCTTTTATCAGAAATCCGGCCTTTTATCCGGCATGGATCTACCCAAATTCTTTTAAAGCTTGGACAACATCAGGCATTCAGACACTAAATGACTTCATAGCATCTAAATCATTCCTTTCATTCCCATCGCTTAGAGAAAAATATGATCTACCAAACTCTGAGATATTTAGATATCTCCAAATCCAAAATTTCTATACACCATTCCTAAAGGGGGATACACCATTATCCCAATTATCCATTTTTGAATCAATCTGTACAAAAGATCCATTTGCTAAAGGTACAATTTCATCACTTTATAATCAATTATATGGAGTAGCAAATCTTAATAGACCCTCTTACGTTCAGAGGTGGGAGGAGGACCTGGAACGAACTTTAGAAGACACGGACTGGTCTAACATATGGCTCACATCTAAGTCATCTTCACCCAACATCTTAGCACTGGAGACAAATTATAAAGTCCTAACTCGCTGGTACCTTGTACCTGCTAGAGTGGCAAAATATTCATCTAATACCTCAGCTCTTTGTTTTCGAGGATGCCCAGAAATAGGCACACATTTACACATATGGTGGACGTGCCCAGTAATCCAAACCTTCTGGGAGGAAGTCTTCGTGATTGCATCTAAAATATTTAAAAAAATAATACAACCAGATCCATATTTAACTTTACTTAATCTAAAACCGGAATGGTTAACACTCTCTCAATTCAAACTTATGATCCAACTAATAACGGCTGCAAAACAAACAGTGGCCAAGGCATGGAAATCTCCTACATTGGTACTAGCAGAAACAATTCACAGAATGAATAATACAATGTCCCATGCTAAGATGGTAGCCATCGATCAAAATCAAATTCCAAAATTTGAAAAACTTTGGCATCCTTGGATAAAACAACAGTTCCTGTCAAACTTCAATGACTCTGTCCTGTTGCCATGGTAACAGATTAAATGACTTACAGAGACACCCATTCTAAGGCTTCAAAGAGAACTAAAAAGAATAATAAACTGACGAGCGGGACAACCTTGTGGACCATACCTCTACCTTTCAACCCTTTTTCTTCTTTCTCTTTCCTTTTCTCCACCTTACGATTAAAGCTCATTATTAGAATTTATTTGACCTATATACACTCTACTTGTAAACAATATGTATAGTAGGAATAAATCATTTAAATACCTACAAAAGTAACTAAGGAAATGATATATATCTTTAATTTAGGTTTACGTGAACCCAATGTTTAATATTTGAAATTTCATGATATTTACCTATATAAACCCTACTGTAAAACAATGAGCTTACTTTATAGATCCTTGTAAACTTACTTTATGTATCTTTATAATATTGTATACTCAATAAATTTCTTTTGACAAGGAATTTTAGTCTATAATAAGGCTTACTTATAGGAACTGTAATTATCTCATAAACATCACAGGCGCATGCACTCTGAAGTAACGGCATACTTGTGTCATTCCTTCAGAGTCCTGTGCCATAAAAAGCAGCTCCCACATGCATGTGTGGGCATGATGTCATCACGGCTCTGGCCACTCACACATCTGGAGTCCGTGAACCCAGAAGCTTTAAAGGGATTTGAATCCCCAAAGTATATAGAGCAAGGTGCCAGGGTAGCCTCACTGACACCAGCACAGTGGGGATTGAGTAGGGTAAATTTTTGATAAACGAAAAGGTGTGATATATCCCCTATGAAGAATTTTAAGGGACGTATCCCAATGATCAGTACAGTGGGACAGTAAAAGATGGTTCATAGCCGTTTGCCAATCCTTCAGAGGTAACGGTTGGTTCAAATCTCTCTCCCAATATGTTATGAAGGAAGGTTTAGGCATTTCCTCTAAATATTGAAATAAGCGATAGAACCAAGAAACAACCTTTTATCTGAGTTTTAGAAGTCAAATACTTCCATAAATTAGAGTCTATCTCAACAAATAGATATTGATGCCTTTTATGGAAGGAGAACAGTTGCACTAGGGGGAAAGTACATTCTGAAGAGGTAATGTGACTTAGATCCCTAACTGTGTGGATGCCTTGTTGTATCCAGTGGGCCACTTGCAGGGTTGGGAGATAGTATTCATACACACTAAGGAGGGTATTCATCTTAATGCTCGGATTGGTAGAATGAAGCCTACGAAGAAGGGCTTCCCAGGGAGTAAGGGTAGCTTGAATAGCAGGAAAATCTGGTATATGGTAGTGGTGGCCCAGAGGTTTAGCAAATAAAAGTGCTTGAAGGTCCCTGCCACATACTATAGGGCTGCCTTCTCTATATGCACCCATAATTTAGTAGGGTTGGAGTTGAACCAGGCCTTTATCTGATCCAGAATAGCCACTTTGGTAAGAGGACAGTACCAGGAGGGCTACTTCCTCAATGGTTTATGTTTAAATAAAGTATTGAAGGGGATTCTAGCCTTTTTCCCCTGTCAAATTATTTTTTAGGCTGGTATCAATGGCTTTAAAAAAGCTAGAGGGTAGAGTAACAGGAATAGCCCTAAAATAATAGCAATTAAGGCAGCACTAGCATTTTAAAGGCTGCTATCTGGCCTAGCCATGATATTTCATAAGAAGCTATGTGGGACAAATCCTTTTTAATTGCAGTTAGTAAAGACTTGTAGTTGGCCTCATACACCTTTGCAGACCAGAACTGTAAGTTAATACCCCAGTAAGGTAAAGACTTGTTTTTTTGTTGTTGCATATATTGGGATGGAGGTGGTTTGCGGGTGACACCAGGCCTTTTTCTTTTTGTCTATTGAACCCGGGTGGTAGACACCCATTTAGCCCAAACCTGGTCTGCTGCCACCATCAGCCAACTATTCATTACACACAATTATTCTATTTCGTGGCCCTTTCAGCCATTTCGTCTAACACTCAGGTACCACATCTCCATGGGGCTGATCTAGGTTCTTGGTGCTGTTCCCTGTTAGTGGCGTTGGTTATCAATTGGCTCGGGAGCTGCAATGTATACAAGGGAGGTTTTCATACCTTCTGCTATCCCCCCTGCCCTGTCTGGGTGGGCGGGGCCACCTACACATCGGCGTCATGCATCCACGCCTACCGGACGGCATCCGCAGATGCGGCGTCAGCTCGCTATTGCGTGGCATGTGTGACTGGGGGTGTCTGCGTAGGCGTGCCTCCATTTGGCGGCGAGCGTCAATCACGTTCGCGTGCCTCATCATGCACACGTGACGTTGGAGGTGGAGCTCACTGGGCCCTTTGGGGATATAAATTGAGGGCTAGTCATGGCTGGGATCTGTTTGTCACTTCCTATTTCCTGTTTCACTCACACGCAGCAGTTTCACTTCATTCAAGGTGAGACCACACTCCTTGATGGATGCTAATCATCCTTCACTCCCTTCACATTTTAGCACTTAACTTTACCATGGTCTGCCATATATATTGTCTCACACAATATTATGTTCACTCTCATGGTTCATTCATGCACACACCATTACACATTCATCTAATTTATTTCACTGTCTCTGAGTTTCCAAGTCCATCTAGCTTTGAACAACATTGGTTCATATGTGTATATATATATATTTTTTTAATCACATTGTATACTTCATGGTTACTCTGTTGGTATAGTACCAACTGATATACATATATTCTTGTTTTAGCTGACATATACAATGGACTTGGATACATGCTATGCGGGCACGCACTCTATCACACTATTTTTGTCATATTTTTTTATTTACACATTTTATTTATTTATTTATTATTATTTCTATTTTTTTCTCTATTGTCCCCTAGATTCTAAGCCCTTACCATTATTGAACCAGATTGGTTCATGCATATACTGTACATACTTATATCATATACTACTTTACTTCTATGCTGTTATGACAGCATCTATTGCTACATATGCATTTATATTTCAGTTGACATTATTAATGGATACTGGGAGATCTTTGGTGACACACACCCCCATCCCAGCCATGTCTGCCCCCGTTTGTGCACTGTTGGGTTGGTTTTTCCTCTGTCTCCTCAGCTCCCTAGCCGGGCGCTCATTACTGCCACCTCTGGGTATTCAGCATTTGGTAGTCTGATCCAGCCTTTGGTAAGTATAGGGCCATGCTTTTTAGACCCTCTTGACTAATTATCACAATACCATCTCTGTGTTGATACTTATTTGGTTCATTATACCCCCTACAGATGTACTACACACGCATCAACCCCTGATGAAGCGAGCATGGTGTTGCGAAATGAGTTAGGATATTTTTAACACGTATATACTTTGCAATTTCCATTTTATACCATGATACGTGTAATGACATTTTTTACTGTATATATCATTTCAGTGGCTTGGCTATGTTGTTTATGTTTGCATGACAATTTTAATACATTTTAAGACTGCATTTACTCTGTCAATTGTTGGCTAACTGCATTCACCTCATTTAAAGTCCCAGGGCGATTTCCTGTTTTTTGTAGTAAGGTAAAGACTGGGATGTCCACTCATATAAGAAACAGGCTTTTAAAACACTTATCAATGAGTAAGTGGTTAGTATTTTTCTGACTTGGTCTCGGTGGAGTTCAAGTGAAGCTGAAAAGATTATTATATCATCCAGATAGACAATCAATAACAGATCAAGATACTCTCTGAAAATGCCATTCACAAAGTGTTTAAATGTTATGGGGGCATTACATGGCCTGAAGGGCATTACGAGGTACTCAAAGTGCTGAAGCGTCCATTCGTCACCTTCCCTAATGCGAACCAGGTTGTAGGACCCCTATAATTCCAACTTCGTGAGCACTCGGCTGTCCAGAATCTCTGGAATAACTCAGGGACTAGAAGAAGTGGGTATCTGTTCTCGATGGCTTTCCTCTTGTCAAACACGTCAAGGAAGTTATGGTAAGTGGAAGGGACGGAATGACTAATATCTGGTGTAGGCTGGACATAAAGACACACAGGAGAAATGACTGGCATGGGGGCACCACAGTGTTGGTGACAGTAGTTGGACGAGAAGGTGATCTCTCCCATGGGCCAGTTGATTTGTGCGTTGTGAGCCTGCAACCAAGGTATTCTTAGGATGGCTCGGAATATAGGAGACTTAATGATGTAAAAACAAAAGAATTCCTGATGACCATTATCTGTGGTTACTAGGATAGAGTAGGGCCCTCAGTTAAATGCATGTCGAGTCTCTGCGTTTATAGGTTAAGGGGAATGCGTAAGTCCTTGGCAAGGTTGATTTCCAAGAAACAGCTGTAGGCTCCGGAGTCAACGATTGCCTGCAGCTTGACTTTCTTTCCGGCCACCCCCAATGAGATGGGAGAATAACATGAGTGGACAAGGTTTCAGATAACTGGAGGTACAAAGGATATGGTTGACTGGACTTACTTGTACAAACAGGAAAATTGTGCAGGAAGGGGCCTGTAGCTCCACAGTAAAGGCACAAGTTACTTTGTTGTCTGCCCGCTCTGTCTTCAGGGTTCAAAGCGGGTCGGAGTAGACCTATTTGCACGTCTACATCAGAAGTTTTGGTGGGCTGAGGAACAGAGATGGGGACTGTTGGTCCCAGAACTTTTGGCAATACCCATGTGGGCTGGAAGGTCTGAGTGCATTCAGAACATCACTCCCGCAGATGTCAGTCCAACTGCATAGAGGCTTGGATGAGATTTTCGAGGGATGCAGAAGCTTCAATCCAGACCAACTCGTCTTTAGGAGTCTTGGACAAGCCTAGACAAAATTGGTAATTCAAGGCTGCATCGTTCCACCCGGTATATCAGTTGACCACTTACGAAACTCCACAATGTAATCATCCATGGGTCATCGGCCTTGTAGTAAGGCATGAAGGGCAGACTCAGCAGTGCCAGTTCTCTGTGGGTCATCATATAGAGCAGCCATGGCTTCGAAGAAGGTGATAACGGAGTTCAGCACTAAGTTCTTTTGATCTAGTAGGTTATTAGCCCACGATTGTGGTTCATCCTACAAGGGGACCTCATGTCTGGAGAGGCATCACTGGAGGCACATGAAGGGAGCAGAGAGCAGAGACAAACTGAGCCCGAAGGGCCTGGTATGGATTTTAGGGGGACCCCCAAGCAATTTTTTTTTTAAACTTTGGTTCGGGGTTCCCCTTAATATTTATACCAGACCCAAAGGGCCTGGTAATGGACTGGGGGGGTCCCATGCTCTTTTTTTCAATGAGTTTTATCTATATTGCAGAGACTCGACAATTCATTAAAGCCGCAATCAGTTTTAAATTACAATTTTTCCTTTAGAAATGTCATTTTGCTGTGGTACTGTTCTAAAGACTGGAAAAATGCGCCACTTTACAGGCATACTATAGACACCCCCCAGGCATGATATTTAAAGGAATATTTCATTTTTATTGTTTCACTTTATATTAAAAAAAATCACTGCTCCCGAAAAACGTTTAAAATTTTTTTTTTGCATGGATACATGTCCCCTGGGGCAGGACCCAGGTCCCCAAACACTTTTTATGACAATAACTTGCATATAAGCCTTTAAAATTAGCACTTTTGATTTTTAATGTTAGTGTCCCATAGACTTTAACGGTGTACCGGCGGCTTTTAAATTTGACCCAACCATTAATATTGTTCGGTGTTCGCAGGACATCCGAACAACCAAAGTTCGGCCCGAACTTATGCTTGGGCATAGCCGTTCGCCCATCCCTAGTGGTAGGGATCGGGATGACATCAGTGGCAGTGGACTGATGTTATCCCTATCCCTCCAATACCACTGCCACTAATGTCATCCTTATCCCACCACCACCACTGATGTCATCCCTCTTCCCACCACCACCACCACTGCCACTGATGTCCTCCCTATCCCACCACCACCACCGCCACTGATGTCATCCCTATCCCCACTACCACCACTGCCACTGATGTCATCCCTATCCCACCATCACCACTGATGTCATTCCTATTTCACAACTGCCACTGATGTCATCCCTATCCTCACCACCACCATTGCCAATGATGTCATCCCTATCCTCACCAGCACCATTGCCAATGATGTCATCCCTATACCATCACCACCACCACCGCCAATGATGTCATCCCTATCCCCACCGCCACCACTGATGTCATCCCTATCCCACCACCGCCACTGATGTCATCCCTGTCCCACCACCAATGCCACTGATGTCATCTTTATCCCACCACCATTGCCACTACTAATGTCATCCCTATCCTCAACACCACCACTGCCTCTGATGTCATCCCTATCCCACCACCACCACTGCCACTGATGTCATCTCTATCCTCACCACCACCACCACAGCCACTGATGTCATGCCTATCCCCACCACCACCACTGCCACTGATGTCATCCCTATCCCATCACCACCACCGCCACTGATGTCATCCCTATCCCACCACCACCACTGATGTCATCCCTGTCCCACTACCAATGCCACTGATGTCATCTTTATCCCACCACCACCACCACTGCCACTACTAATGTCATCCCTATCCTCAACACCACCACTGCCTCTGATGTCATCCCTATCCCACCACCACCACTGCCACTGATGTCATCTCTATCCTCACCACCACCACTACAGCCACTGATGTCATGCCTATCCCCACCACCACCACTGCCACTGATGTCATCCCTATCCCATCACCACCACCGCCACTGATGTAATCCCTATCCCACCACCACCACTGCCACTTATGTCATCCCTATCCTCACCACCACCACTGCCACTGATGTCATCCCTATCCCCACTACCACCACTGCCACTGATGTCATCCCTATAGCACCATCACCATTGATGTCAGTCCTATCTCACCACTGCCACTGATGCCATCCCTATCCTCACCACCACCATTGCCAATGATGTCATCCCTATCCTCACCACCACCATTGCCAATAATGTCATCCCTATACCATCACCACCACCACCGCCAATGATGTCATCCCTATCCCCACCGCCACCACTGATGTCATCCCTATCCCACCACCGCCACTGATGTCATCCCTGTCCCACCACCAATGCCACTGATGTCATCCTTTTTTTTAACATAAAGTTTATTTATTTGTTCTGAACAAACAAAAATAAAAAACAAGTAACATTAGCTCAAGACAGATAATGTACAATGATCATCTATACCATGTCAAGTCAATAAGTACCGTGAAAATAATACAGTTCAATCTCACACATAGTGCCGAAAGTATACTATTAAATCTCCAAATCATAGTCACTATAAGACCCTTGAGGGGGGGGGGGGCCCGGGGGGGAGGGGGAAGCCCGACAGGGGTCCCTCAACCCTAGTTATATACTAGCTGTGTATCGGGCAGGCCATGTCCGGAGCAAAATTACAGAAAGTAGAGATGTATGGGTAGCCAATGGAATAAGGTAGGGTACTTAATTTATCTATGCAATGGTCAGGTGTTCGGCCTCCACCCAACCCGCCCAGATCCTATCGAATTTCTTCGGGCAATTTCTCCCCATATATGTAAGCTTATATAGGTGCAGGGCTGCATTGATGAGAGAGAGCCATAGTTGTTTAGTGGGTGGTTGAGGCTGGTTCCAGTTAAGGAGAATCGCTTTTCTGGCATACATTGCTGTGTAAAAAACGAATATTTTTTTCCTTTTGGGGGCCTCAAGAGAGTCACATATGCCCAACAAGAGGGGGATAGGACTGTAGGGGACCCTGATTTTGCCCACCGCGTTAATATCCTCCAGAACTATCTTCCAAAAACCCATTATCCTTGGACATGTCCACACCGTATGGAACAAAGCAGCATTATCCGCATCACACCTAGGACAGGTGGCTGTTCTATTTGTGTAAATTTTAGCAAGGCGCGATATGGAGTAATAAGCCCGATGCAGAAATTTTAATTGGGTAAACCTATCCCTGGAGGAGATGGTCAGAGTTAGGTATTGCTGCACCCCCTCTTCCCAGTCCTCATCAGTCAGATGAGGAATGTCACGCTGCCAGGTAGACATTAATTGTGAGACTCTAGACATGTCCAGTCCTGCAAGCTTATTATAAATAGTCGACAGCAGTCTGGTTCCTTCAGGTGCGCGGAGTTCAGTTTCCAAATCTGACATCTGCAAGATCACCGGACCAGGAAACTGGGAGCGAAAAGCATGTCTTATCTGAAGGAATCTAAAAAACATCTGGTTTGGGAGGCCCTTTCTACTCCTTAGTTCATCAAATGTTATCAGTTGTCCCTGCAATACAATATCGCTCAGGGCAACTATTCCGTATCTAGCCCATATGACGGGATCTGGTATCGATTGAAAACGACTCAACCATGGATTACCCCAAAGTGGTGTCACAGGGGACCACGTATTTTGCTTCCCTAGTTTCGTGTTCACCGTATCCCATACTTTGATGGTCGTTTTCATGGGCACAGACATTTTGGGATTGGAGCGGGGCCCTCTATGTATAAGATTTCTTAGCTCCGAATAGGAACCAAGCAACGCGGCCTCCACAGCGGATGCCGGGTTAGAGGGCTCCTCCGCCAACCACCATTTTAACGTCACCAGGACCGCTGCCCAGTAATATTTTAGGAAACTTGGGAGTGCCAGGCCTCCCAATGTAACCGGTAATTGTAAGGTTGTTTTTGCGATTCTAGGGGTCTTTCCATTCCATACAAAGGATATGACTAAGCTGTCCAATTTATTAAAAAAGGAAATAGGTATAGGGACAGGAGTTTGCCTAAATAAGTAGGTGAATTTGGGCAGGATAGACATCTTAATTAATTTTACACGTCCCACTGGACTAAGGGGAAGAGACTTTCATGATGAAAATTGGTGGGTCACCCGAGACATCACCGGGGCCAAATTCAGGCCAATGAATTGACGAAGGTCTCTATGTATCTCTACACCAAAGTATCTGAACTGTGATACCCGGCGAAGCTGTGCATCCAAGTGCGAAGGAGCAACCCCAGAGTGCAGTGGGAACAGCACCGACTTTCCCCAGTTAATACATATTCCGGAATATCGCCCGTATAAAAGGGTGTCATCTGCGTACAATGACACCTTTTCTTGTAGTGGGCCTATAGTAATACCCTGTATACGTGAGTTGGACCTTATAAGGATAGCCATGGGCTCTATTGTGAGCGCAAAAAGCCCCGGGGACAATGGGCAGCCCTGTCTCGTTCCCCTACAGAGGGGAAAGGACTGAGAGAGGACCGCTCCAGTGCGCACCACGGCCGATCTGTACACCGCCTCAACCCAGAAGATGAAGACAGGACCAAATCCAAATCTGCGGAGGACCTCCCATAGATAATTACATTCCACGGAATCGAAAGCTTTTTCCGCGTCCAGGGAGGCCACTACCGCTTGGTCAACGTCTCCAACCCCCGAGGTTAAGACCGCATACAGTCTGCGCAGGTTTATGTCTGGGCCCTTGCCCGGCATGAACCCCGATTGGTCCTCATGCACTAATGATAGTATTACCTCATTGAGACGTCTAGCAAGGATTTTGGTCAACACTTTTGCATCAGAATTCATTAGGGAGATGGGCCTATAGGACGAACATAATTGGGAATCTTTCCCTGGTTTGGGCACCACGACTATTATTGCTTGTGCCATGGAAGGGGGGAGGACTCCCTCATTTAGCGTCTTAACCAACATGCTATGTATTCTTGGGACCATTTCCTCAGTATATTGCTGATAAAACTCAGGAGGGAATCCATCCGCTCCAGGAGTCTTACCTGATTGTAAAGAACCCAGGGCTATTTGGACCTCTTCTATTGTGATCGGGCTATCGAGGGACTGCCTTGCCTCCGGGATAAGGGTAGGGAATTCCACTCCATCCAAGAACCCAGAGAGCTCTTCATCAGAGTATCCTGCTCTTGAAGAGTACAGACTGGAGTAGAACTCCCTAAAGCATGTGTTTATATCTAATGGGTCTGTCTTTACCGTACCGTCTGCTGCCTCGACTCTCGCTATAGTGGGGGTCATGGATTGTTCTTTAGCTAGCCAGGCTAACAGTCTCCCCGTCTTCTCCCCTTGTTCAAAAATTTTTTGTGATTGAACCAACTGTCTTTTATTGACCTTGGCCACCCTAAGAAGCAAAACCTCCCTATAAGCTGCTCTCATATCCTGTCCTGTAATGGGGTTAGCCGTGAGGGCAAAGTCAGACTCAAGAGTCTGAGCCTTGGCCTCCGCCTCTTCCAGTGCAATCTGATTGTTTTTACGTTCCGTAGCTATGGAAGACATGTAGCATCCTCTGATATAGGCCTTGAATGCATCCCAGTCATTACCCGGTGTAGTAGAGTCAGCATTTATCAACCAGTATTGTCTAATCAAGGTGGCCATCTCAAACTCTATAGTCGGGTGATTTATCCAAAATCTAGACAGTCGCCAGATTCTGTCAGCAGGGGGAGTCACCGTCTGCATATCACAGAACATCGGCGAATGGTCCGATATTCCTCTGGGGAGGATCTTGATCCCTCTAAGCCTGGGCAAAAGACTGCCACTGGCATAGATGAGATCAATGCGGGATAGCGTATTGTGTGAAAGGGAGCAGCACGTGTATGACCGTTCATGAGGGTGCTTCCATCTCCACACATCCTCAAAACCAAAGACACCCGCCCATCTGGATAAGGAAGAGTCCATAGTCGGGTCAGGTGTGAGCCTGTCTCGGGACGGATCTGGTGCTATATTGAAGTCCCCTGCCAGAAGGACATTATCTGTGGGATATTGGGCTAGGAGAGGGATAAGATTATGTAGAAGGGAAATGTCAGCCGGGGGTGGTAAATAAATGCCCACAACCACCATCTCAATTGTGTCAATAAGTGCATGTAGTAGTACGTATCTAGGGTCCAGCTTAACATCCAACAACTCGAATTGGAGGGACTTATGAATCAAGATACTAACTCCCCGGGAGTATCCAGAGTGAGTGGCATGAAAATGTCTCCCAACCCAGGGCCGTTTGAGGCTCATTATCTTACTCCCCACTAAATGCGTTTCTTGCAATATGCAGATGTGGGGGTTATATCTCTTAATATATTCGAACACTAGGGATTGCTTTATTTTATCGCCAAGGCCCTGGACATTCCAGGAAAGAATTCTCAAGGGGGCCATAGCAAGGGAGAATAGAAATATGCAAGGATCAAATTACAGTCAGCTGGACCCTGAGAGGCCGACACCACCATCGAATCACTGTACATATGGGTCCGCCACTGATCTAGGCAGAGCGGTGGCAGGGCCCAAATCCACAGCACCCTTGTAAAACATACATTGTCACACATCTGTCTCATGTAGTAGAAATTAACTCTGATAAACCAAAAAAAACAAAAACCCAAGCCCCGCCCACCCCGCACATCCGCTGTAGAACTCGGCGTGCCTGAACCCCAAACAGAACCCATTAATTTCTAGGAAAGTCTCCTATAAGGTAGCGAGACACCTCCCAGAACGGCACCAAACAACACAGGGGCGGTCAAAGTTTGGTGTAGTCCAGAGATATCCGTCTGTATCCTGAGGATAAAAGCACCATAATAGAGATCCATGCAAACTTTAAACTAATATAAGAAAACGTAATGAGAAAAAGAAAAACACCTAGCCGGAGCTAGGGGCACATACTTTGGTCCTAACTGTGACCTATAATCCCCCATACACCTTTTAAGGAGGTCCCGGGGAGTGCTGCTCTCCTCCATTGGTCCCCAGTTCCTTCTGACAAAAAATATAGTGTGTCTGAACTGTTATAGCTTCTACATATTTGAATAGGGTAAAGGATAAATCCGCCATCTAGAGTTCAACGGTAAGAGGAGAGGGGAAAAAAACAGCAAGGGTACCATCCACCACCCCAACCCCTTCATCCCCAACAGGCACATTTTAGTGAACAGGAACCGAAAACTAGGGGGGGGGGGGCAGGGGGGTGGCAGTAAGGCTTTTTGGGGAACCATATGAACAAAGACGATCTTCTTGGTAAGTATTAAAAGTGACAGACATACGCATCTGAGAAGTTACTTCTAAGGCACTAGGTAGCATCTTTGGGCACTTACACCAGCATTTATATATACTACTCCTGTCCCCTTCGATCTTGGGGTAGGGTATCCAACCAGCGGGAAGCCTCCTCCGGCGAGGTGAAGTATCGAGAGGACTCTCCATCAATCACCCTAAGGCGAGCCGGGAACAACATGTTGTACTTTAGCCCTTTCAGGCGGAGCTGTGCCTTGACGTGGTCGAAGGTTCTGCGGAGACGCTGGGTGTCGATAGAGTAGTCCGGAAACATCATGATTTTGGTGTTTTTGAAGCGAAGCTCCGGGACCTTCCGGGCCTCCCTAAGGGCCAAGTCTCTGTCCCGGAAATTCAACAACCGGAAGATGTTACAAGGGCGTGTTCAGAGGGTGGTCATAAATGGGAAGTACTCAGAATGGTCAGGGGTGGGTAGTGGGGTTCCCCAGGATTCTGTGCTGGGACCAATCCTATTTAATTTGTTTATAAACGATCTGGAGGATGGGATAAACAGTTCAATCTCTGTATTTGCAGACGATACTAAGCTAAGCAGGGCAATAACTTCTCCGCAGGATGTGGAAACCTTGCAAAAAGACCTGAACAAATTAATGGGGTGGGCGACTACATGGCAAATGAGGTTCAATGTAGAAAAATGTAAAATAATGCATTTGGGTGGCAAAAATATGAATGCAATCTATACACTGGGGGGAGAACCTCTGGGGGAATCTAGGATGGAAAAGGACCTGGGGGTCCTAGTAGATGATAGGCTCAGCAATGGCATGCAATGCCAAGCTGCTGCTAATAAGGCAAACATAATATTGGCATGTATTAAAAGGGGGATCAACTCCAGAGATAAAACGATAATTCTCCCGCTCTACAAGACTCTGGTCCGGCCGCACCTGGAGTATGCTGTCCAGTTCTGGGCACCAGTCCTCAGGAAGGATGTACTGGAAATGGAGCGAGTACAAAGAAGGGCAACAAAGCTAATAAAGGGTCTGGAGGATCTTAGTTATGAGGAAAGGTTGCGAGCGTTGAACTTATTCTCTCTGGAGAAGAGACGCTTGAGAGGGGATATGATTTCAATTTACAAATACTGTACTGGTGACCCCACAATAGGGATAAAACTTTTTCGCAGAAGAGAGTTTAATAAGACTCGGGGCCACTCATTACAATTAGAAGAAAAGAGGTTTAACCTTAAACTACGTAGAGGGTTCTTTACTGTAAGAGCGGTAAGGATGTGGAATTCCCTTCCACAGGCGGTGGTCTCAGTGGGGAGCATTGATAGCTTCAAGAAACTATTAGATATTCACCTGAATGACCGCAACATACAGGGATATGTAATGTAATACTGACACATAATCACACACATAGGTTGGACTTGATGGACGTGTGTCTTTTTTCAACCTCACCTACTATGTAACTATGAAGGTACGCGGTGGAGCCCCAGGTGGGCCCCGCACTGGAGGCATCCTGTGCGCTCGTTCCACCACAAAATGCGGGGAGAATGGGGCCTGTGGAAGTAAGGTGCGGAGCAGGGTTTCCGTGAAGGCCGTAGGATCCCGACCCTCAGAGCCCTCCGGGAGGCCCACCAGCCGCAGATTGTTCCTGCGACTACGGTTCTCACTGTCTTCAGCCCGCGATTCGAGGATCTTTACCTTGGCCTGCAGGGTATGGATAGAGGCCCGGTTGTCACGAACAGTATCTTCCGAGTCGCCGATTTGCCGCTCCGCTTCAGTCATGCGATCCCTCATCTTGTCCATATCCCTGCGCATAAGTCCGAATTCCGTTTGCAGGGTATCAATTTTGGCTGTCAGGGTTCTGGCATCCAGAAATAGCCAGCATCAGAGCTTGGAAACGATCCTCCTCCGAGTCCGGATCTGTGGGGATGGTCTGAGATGCCATGTGTGCGTAGTTGGTCGGGCCCGCTGGGGCCCGTGACCTCCGCTGTGAGGAAGCTTTAGGGGTATGCCCACCTGTCTTCGCGGAACTAGATCTGCCTCTTCTCATGCCCAGATGCCCTCCACTGCTGGATGGGATAATCTATAGTATTGAACAGGACTCAGCAAGGGCTCGGGCTTTGAAAACTGCGGTTATACGACACCCCCAACAACAGTACCTTGTGGTAGAGGCTGTAGACTGTCCTTTAGGTCACAGGTTAGGAGGGAGGGGGGGTTGTCTCTGCAATTTCTCCAATCTCCTTTAGATACTTGTCCCCTCTTATATAGGTCGCAGGCCGGGTGGCAGCTCCCCTACCGCAGACCTCAGCACCCCAGGGCAGTGTTAGTATAGTCCTGTGGATAACCTCAAGATGCCGGCCGGCGGATGGAGCCCACCGAGGGCCTTTATGGTGTTTCCGGCGTCCCCCCTCGTTACCTCCGGGTCCCGCTGCTGCTTCTAGCTGGATGGCATCAGTGTATAGCCCGCGGTGGCCCTCCTCCCGCTGATCGCGGTACCCGCGGCCGGGGATCGCGGAGGCTCCGCAGGCCGCAAGATGGCGGATCGCGTCCGGGTTATGGAGCCGACTGGAGGCCGCTGTGGTGCGATCGACGAATCCGCTTGTCTCCTCCGTGTCTCGCCTCCTCCCACCGCTGGATGGGTTCAATGCGCGGAGCGCTGAGGTCCCCCTCCCGCCGATTGCGGTACTCGAGGCCGGGGATCGCGAGGCCTCCGTAGGCTGCAGGATGGCGGAATGCCTCCTGGAAGTGGAGCCGGCCTACTACAACTCTGTTGAGCGGCAGTCCTCCACAATACCCCCCGTCCCTGCTGAGGATGATACCCGGCAGTACTTAGGAAGCCGTGTGGAGTCAAACTGTGTAAGTTTAAAGCAGGATGGCTACGGATGAAACCAGGACCGGCGGAGCTCCTCTGGATCACGTCCTGCTCCTTGCTACATCCGGACACGCCCCCACTGATGTCATCTTTATCCCACCATCACCACCACTGCCACTACCAATGTCATCCCTATCCTCAACACCACCACTGCCTCTGATCTCATCCCTATCCCACCACCACCACTGCCACTGATGTCATCTCTATCCTCACCACCACCACCACAGCCACTGATGTCATGCCTATCCCCACCACCACCACTGCCACTGATGTCATCCCTATCCCATCACCACCACCGCCACTGATGTCATCCCTATCCCACCACCACCACTGCCACTTATGTCATCCCTATCCTCACCACCACCACTGCCACTGATGTCATCCCTATCCCCACTACCACCACTGCCACTGATGTCATCCCTATAGCACCATCACCATTGATGTCATTCCTATCTCACCACTGCCACTGATGTCATCCCTATCCTCACCACCACCATTGCCAATGATGTCATCCCTATCCTCACCACCACCATTGCCAATAATGTCATCCCTATACCATCACCACCACCACCGCCAATGATGTCATCCCTATCCCCACCGCCACCACTGATGTCATCCCTATCCCACCACCGCCACTGATGTCATCCCTGTCCCACCACCAATGCCACTGATGTCATCCTTTTTTTTTTAACATAAAGTTTATTTATTTGTTCTGAACAAACAAAAATAAAAAAACACTGATGTCATGCCTATCCCCACCACCACCACTGCCACTGATGTCATCCCTATCCCATCACCACCATTGCCAATGATGTCATCCCTATCCTCACCACCACCACTGCCAATAATGTCATCCCTATACCATCACCACCACCACCGCCAATGATGTCAACCCTATCCCCACCGCCACCACTGATGTCATCCCTATCCCACCACCGCCACTGATGTCATCCCTGTCCCACCACCAATGCCACTGATGTCATCCTTTTTTTTAACATAAAGTTTATTTATTTGTTCTGAACAAACAAAAATAAAAAACACTGATGTCATGCCTATCCCCACCACCACCACTGCCACTGATGTCATCCCTATCCCATCACCACCACCGCCACTGATGTCATCCCTATCCCACCACCACCACTGCCACTGATGTCATCTCTATCCTCACCACCACCACCACAGCCACTGATGTCATGCCTATCCCCACCACCACCACTGCCACTGATGTCATCCCTATCCCATCACCACCACCGCCACTGATGTCATCCCTATCCCACCACCACCACTGCCACTTATGTCATCCCTATCCTCACCACCACCACTGCCACTGATGTCATCCCTATCCCCACTACCACCACTGCCACTGATGTCATCCCTATAGCACCATCACCATTGATGTCATTCCTATCTCACCACTGCCACTGATGTCATCCCTATCCTCACCACCACCATTGCCAATGATGTCATCCCTATCCTCACCACCACCATTGCCAATAATGTCATCCCTATACCATCACCACCACCACCGCCAATGATGTCATCCCTATCCCCACCGCCACCACTGATGTCATCCCTATCCCACCACCGCCACTGATGTCATCCCTGTCCCACCACCAATGCCACTGATGTCATCCTTTTTTTTTTAACATAAAGTTTATTTATTTGTTCTGAACAAACAAAAATAAAAAACACTGATGTCATGCCTATCCCCACCACCACCACTGCCACTGATGTCATCCCTATCCCATCACCACCATTGCCACTGATGTCATCCTTATCCCACCACCACCACTGCCACTTATGTTATCCCTATCCTCACCACCACCACTGCCACTGATGTCTTTCCTATCCCATCACCACCACTGCCACTGATGTCATCCCTCTCCTCACCACAGTTACTGATCCCATCCCCCCACTACCACCGCTGCCACTAATCACACCCCCCTCCCCACCACCACCACTGATACCTTCCCCCTCACCACCATTGGTGGACTGATCCCACCCCCTCACCACCACTGCTGGCACTGATCCTACCCCCCACCACCCACAGTTGACTGATCTCATCCCTATCACCACCAATGTTACTGATTCCATCCCTCCACCACCACCGCTGCCATTAATCCAATCCCAATCCAATCACCCCCCACCATCAGTGGACCAATCCCACCCCCTCACCACCACATTTTACACTGATTCCATTCCTCCCACCACCGCTGCCTCTGATCCATGTTTCTTGCACCGGGGTCCTGAAGGTTCTACTTACGCCTCTGAACAGACCCGTGATATTTTACTTTTAAAATGGAAAAAGATTGACTAGCCTTTAATCTCCTTCTTCCCGGCAGACCTGCTCTTAGTAACACTAAAGCAGATTTACGTTAAATCACAGTATTCCAACATGATAACGACCCCAAACACACCTCCGAGACAACCACTGCCTTGCTAAAGAAGCTGAGGGTAAAATTAATGGCCTGGCCAAGCATGTCTCATGACCTAAACCCTATTGAGCATCTGTGGGGCATCTTCAAATGGAAGGTGGAAGAGCGCAAGGTCTCTAACATCCACCAGCTCCGTGATGTCGTGGAAGAGGACTCCGGTGGCAACCTGTGAAGCTCTGATGAACTCCATGCCCAAGAGGGTTAAGGCAGTGCTGGAAAATAATGGCAGCCACACAAAATATTGACACTTTAGGCCCAATTTGGACATTTTCACTTAGAGGTGTACTCGCGTTTGTTGCCAGCGGTTTAGTGTTGGTCACATGAAAAGATATAATAAAATATTTACAAAAATGTGGGAGGTGTACTCACTTTTGTGAGATACTGTATATATATTATATATATATATATATATATATATATATATATATATCTATCTATATCTATATATTATAAAAAGTTATTTTATATATATATATATATATATACATACAATTATGATGCTTGCTATATACAAGGATCAATGTATACCAGAAGTCATTCACTGAAAATGACAAGTATGAAAAACTGACTTAGGGGAGATTCCCATTATCTTTAAATAGAATAATTCATAAACAGAGATTTCCCACATATCAAATCACATATATCGTTCCATGAAACACCAAACTACAAGGACATGATATCTTTCTCTAAATGTTCTGTAATATAACTTTTGTACAAATATTATTGGGAGAAGGGAGGAAAGGAGTTTTTTTTCCCTCCATGAATAAATTACATTCACAGTATATTTACTACAGGTCCTATTTTCCTATAACCAGCAAAGTACACGATATTGGGACAGTGCACCAAAGAGTTATGAAGGTGGGCAATCACCAGATCGTCGTCAATTTGACACATATTAACAATACAGTTCTTATAAAATACCAGATTTCTTTATGAAACAATATGAATTCCAATTATGTAACTGAACTGACCACTAGTGGTAGGTGAGAAATGGATAGTTACCGCCCAATTTTGGAACCCATCAATCAGGATATAGTAAACATGAGTTGGGGAAGCAACAGTATGAACAATATGAACAATGGTTCTCCAATCATATAAAATACAAACACAAAAAAAAGACCCAAACACTTTGACACACTTCCTGGGTGACTGAGAAGGCTGCTGCCCGTTGGCCACTCCCAGGATTGCTGAACTCTTGCTGCTAAAAAGACAAATCACCATTTCTTCCCATAATACTTTGAAAACGTCCTTTTTTGAAGCAGTGGTGTCAGAAATCATGAACCAGACCGAGACAGAAGTTCAGTAAAATCACACTTGTTTATTTATAAAAATAAAAAGGTAAATAGAGTAAGCATAGCCAGAGTCCAGTAACTGGATCGGGTAGTCAGCCAGGCCAGAGTTCAGTAACCAGATCAGGTAATCAGCCAAGCCAGAGTTCAGTAACCAGATCGGGTAATCAGCCAGGCCAAAAGGCAGGGATCCAAGTAGCGGAACAGCAAGCAGGATAAGCAGCCAGAAGGGATGTCAGCAAAGCCAGTCTTTAAACAGGAACGCAGGAGATGGTTTCTTGTGATGTAACCAAGGCGAAGGCAGGAATAAAGTGAGCTGGAGATCTTTAAGTAGGCGGGACTGACGAGCAGATCCACAACAGCTGGTTAACTATGGAGAGAGATAAGAGCTGGCAATTAGCCGACAGCTGAGCGGCCAGCTCAGAGAAGGAAGGGCTGAGCCAGCCCTGACAAGTGGTGAGATATAGACTAAGTATCTTTACTAACCTCTTTGCTTCCACGACCATAGAAATTGTATTTTACTGTCTGTGTGTTTAGATATTATTTACAGTGTGCAGGGCAAATTATCTATCAAAGTTTTCTCCCGTATATTGTCTATTTTTTATGTTGAAATTGTATTGTGTATGGTTACAGTGGGTATAAGATCTGGGTTGCAACTAGGTTGCTATTGTTGATATAATAGGTTGTTTATTGTTCATGTTAATTCTGCAGATCTATTTTTTTTTCTTCTTGGGGGTTTGGAGGAGGGATCGGGAGCTAAGGTTGCAGTATCTCTATTTCTTCGCTTAAAAATGTATTATGAATTTTTAGAAACATGGCCATTTAAGACCACTTTTACACCGAGGGCGTTTTGCAGGTGCTATAGCATTAAAAATAGCGCCTGCAATCCGCCCTCAAACAGCTGCAGCACTGTCTCCAGGGTGAAAGCCCGAGGGCTTTCACACCCGAGCACTGCGCTGGCAGGATGGGAAAAAAAGTCCTGCCAGCAGCTTCTTTCGAGTGGTGAAGGAGCGGTGTGTTTACTGCTCCTCCACCGCTGCTCCCCATTGAAATCAATGGGGCAGCGCTGGGATACCGCCGGCAAAACGCTGCTATTGCGGCGCATTGCGGGCGGTTTTAACCCTTTCTCGGCCGCTAGCGGGGGGTAAAAGCGCCCCGCTAGTGGCCGAAATGTGCCGCTAATCCGACGGTAAAACGCAGCTAAAAATAGCGTCATTTTACAGCCGACGCTATGGGCGGCCCGGTGTGAAAGGGCTCTAAGAGATGATGTTAAAAGATAGATCTATTCTTCTTTGTTTCTGTTTTGTACTTGTATATGTGTATGTATTTTTTTGGAATGTTTTGTATTTATGTATTTGGAATGACATGGAAGATTTTGTATGTATTATAAAATTTAATAAAAACAATTGAAACAATTCTGCAGATCTATTGACTGTAGCACTTGTTGTGATTATAGTAGTGTTTTGCTCTTTAAGATACATTTCTTTCTTTCCTCCGGCCGCAGAAAGTAAGAAACTGCCTTAAGAGTGTTTAGGTATTTTATTTTGATATTTTAAAGCAAGGTTTATCACATTTTTCATGTTGGTTGTATCTGCTTCTGTGTTTTGTCTCTTTGAAATGTAAAAGTAATTACATTCCAATTGTATTGATTTCTCTGATTGTGTGTGTGAAATATTAATCACCAGTAATTCTAGTTTAATAAATTATCTTTATTTATTAATTGAATTGGGATATATATATATATATATATATATATATATATATATATATATATATATATATATATATATATATATATATATATATATATATATATATGGTAAGACATCACCATAAGCTTAAAGAACTAAGGAAATTGTTGTGGTATACTATTGAGTGTCTGTACCATATTTCTATTTTTATTAAGTTATTTGCCGTAATCGGCCGGAGGCACTGTCTATCAACTATATTTATAATTCAGGCACCGCCCTTTTATTAATAATTTATAATTCGCCACACCCCTCCTTTTTATTTAATTACATATTCCCCATATTTATCATAATTTGATTTTAATACCACACTCACGACACAACATGCTGTTGGGGACAATTACATTTTTTCTACTGAGCCCTGCATGCTCCAGTTACACCTCCGAATTTATCCATCTAAATCTAGAGTGACTCTAGGTAATTTACAGCTGGGTTAAAGGGGGAGCACCAAGTCACAAGTGGAATTTCTGAACACACTCACAGTCACCGTTTTTATGCTAATCACTATGAATGAAGATTTAATCTACCTGATGGACTATTAGTTACGCACAGGTGCACTAAGACCTGTTGGAACACTCGTATTCACTAATTGTGTTGATAACCCCGAGTGGGGTCTCTACATATTTATGGACTACCACTAAGCATTCGTGCACTTATATATTTTTTTTATTATATATTTTTTATATGGTTTTCAATTAAGGTTTATGTGCTTTAACAAGGTTTATATAAGTGTGTATTATTTCACATATTCACCTAAGCTTTCACTAATATATAGGATTGGTAATTTGGAGCTATATTAACCCAGTATGTACCTAGAGATTTACACATTGGGGTATATTTATTAGTGGAAAACGCTAACTGAGTGAAGATGAGCCATGTTTTTGGCAGGATCATCTCGCTTAGGTGAATAACAGCCTACTTACCAGTCACGAATCGACAGCTCACTGAGTAATATATTTATATATAATTTTATCACAGTTAAGTTTAGTTATACCATTATCTGGTACCCTTACCCAAACTAGGAAGCGCCACCATCCCCCCTTTTTTGTTATAAATTTGTGTCTATAGACCCCTTAGGGGAGCTATATTAGGGGAGGCAGCATACCTAGACGGATGCCTAAGCGCGATCATTCACCTTTCTTTCAAAATTTACAGCTGTGTTAGTCCCACTGTTTCTATTCACAAAGATTACAGTGAAGTAGGTTCACATCTTTACAGAGGTGTATGGTTTGGCATAATTAGGTCACCATTGAAGAATAGTAGGGGAATTTTATGCAATTAATAATTATGTGTATACTGTATATAATAAAAGAATGACCCAATAGATCCAGTGGACACTGCCTTATTATCCAAGGTAAAATATCTTATTAAGCTGCATGTCTTTGGATGATTAATTATATTGCAGGACTTTATGTGATCAACACCCTAGAAAACAGATGGATACACAGAGATTTATTACTTGTGTCATAGGCAGCTCATATACGTCAAAGCATATACAAAGCTAATAAAAGAGCTATTATAGCAAAATCAAGTTAAGTTACCAGTTCAATACAGGGCATTTTCACCCCCTTCCTTCCCAGACCAATTTTTAGTTTTCAGCGCTGTCGCACTTTAAACGACAATTGCGCGGTTGTGCGATGTTGTACCCAAACAAAATTGACGTCCTTTTTTCCCCACAAACAGAGCTTTCTTTTGGTGGTATTTGATCACCTCTGCGGTTTTTATTTTTTGCGCTATAAACAAAAGAAGAGCGACAATTTTGAAAAAAACACAATATTTTTTACTTTTGCTATAATAAATATCCCAATTTTTTTTTAAAAAAACAAATTTTTTCCTCAGTTTCAGCCGATACGTATTCTTCTACATATTTTTGGTAAAAAAAATTGCAATAAGCGTATATTGATTGGTTTGCGCAAAAGTTATAGCGTCTACAAAATACGGGATAGATTTATGGCATTTTGAAAAAAAAAAATATTTATTTATTTTTTTTACTAGTAATAGCGGCGATCGCGATTTTTTTTTTTTGTGACTGCGACATTATGGCGGACACATCGGACACTTTTGACACATTTTTGGGACCATTCACATTTATACAGCGATCAATGCTATAAAATTGCATTGATTACTGTGTAAATGTGACAGGCAGGGAAGGGGTTAACCACTAGGGGGAGAGGAGGGATTAATTGTGTTTCCTAGGGAATGCTTCTAACTGTAGGGGGTGGGGACGCACAAGGGGAGGAGACCGATCAGTGTTCCTCTGTACTGGGAACACAGATCGCTCTCCTCTCACCTGACAGGACGTGGATCTGTGTTTACACACACAGATCCACAGTCCGACCCGGTTAACGGGCAATCGCGGGTGCCCGGCGGACATCGCGGCCGCCGGGCATACGCGGCGGGTCCCGAGCAACGCGGCGGGCGCGCGGGCCCCCTAGACGGCCGGGAACCCGAGGCCGTCATATGACGTCCACCCAGGATGGGAGATCCCATCTGTGGACGTCATATTACAATAGGCCGGTATTGAAGTGGTTAAAAATGAACATGGCTATGATTTAAAAAGTTTGAGAATGTATATAACAGTGTACATCCTAGGGTTTAGCTATCCACGATCTGTTAATTCTGTAAGTCAAAGTTGTGACATTCAAAATTTGACCTTGTAACTCTTTTTGTGCTGTCCCAATTGTTTTGTACACATACATTGCAACAGTTAAGTATACACAGTGTACAGTATATATATATATATATATATATATATATATATATATATATATATATATATATATATATATATTATAATTGTGCAAAAGTGTTGGGCAAGTGTGAAAAATCAAGAATGATTTAAAAAACAGAAGTGTTCATAGTTTATTTTTACCAATTAACAAAATGGAAAGTAAATGAACACAAGAGAAATCCAAATCAAATCCATTTTTGGTGTGACCACCCTTTGGCTTAAAAAAGCATCAATTATTTCATTGTTCTATTTACACTTGCACACAGTTTTTGAAGGAACTCGGCAGGTAGGTTGATCCAAACATCTTGGACTACTAACTACAGATTGTCTGTGTATGTAGGCTGCCTCAAATCCTTCTGTCTCTGCATGTAATTCCAGAAAGACTCAATGCTGAGATGAGGGCTCTGTGGGGGCCAAACCATCAATTAATGACATTGGCTGTATGTTTGCGGTTGTTGTCCTGCTGCAGAATAAACTTGGGGCCAACCACACGCATCCCTGATGGTATGACATGATGGATAAGTATCTGCCTGTATTTCTCAGCAATGAGGACACCAATGAGTCTAACCAAATCTCCAACTCCTTTTGCAGAAATGAATCCTCAGACTCGCAAGGAACCTCCACCATAGAAATCTCCTCCATTCTTCACTGTTGCTGGCAGACACTCATTATTGTACCTCTCTCCAGCCCTTCGTGAACACACAGTCTCCTGCTACAGCTAAATTATTCAGATTTTGACTCATCAGTCCAGAGCACCTGCTGTCATTTTTCTGCATCCTAGTTTTTATGTTTTCATGCGTAGTTAAGTCCCTTAGCCTTGTTTCCATGTCCTATGCATGAAAAGGAAACTGTGGTGCAGATAAATGGCAAACGGTGGTCACACCAAATATTGATTTGATCTGGATTTCTCTTCTGTTAATTTATTTTCCATTATATTTGTTAGAGGGCAGGGACAGTTAACCCATTAGCACCACATCCCTGGTAAATAATTACAAAAAAGAAGGGGGGTTGGGGTATGAATACCCCTGGGATTTTTAAGGTGCTTTTCAAAATTTTTTTTTTTTTTAGGTAGGTCAGTAGAGAAGTATATTAACCTCAAAGAAAAGAAAAAGTCACTGTATGCAAATTGCCAAACTGACTAATAAATTTCTTATTCAATATCTTTAATGATTACGAATAATAACAAAACACATCATCTAAAAACATGCACAATCTTGAACAAACATGGTCAGATAGTGACATAATTTAAAATTTGAAACCACTTTGCGATACCAATCTCAACATGTTTCGCTCACTATCTGAGCTTCATCAGGAGTTTTTTGGTACAGGTGTGGCATACTAAAATAAAAAAGAAGAAAAGACAAAACAACAATAAATACAATGCTTACAAAACACTTAAAGATATTAATTTATCAGAAAGATCGAATTCAATTAAGTATTGCTGAAAAAGCATCAACTGGTGTATATACATTTGCATACAGACAATATATATGGGTAAATCTCGCATATTACCTACAAGTCTATAATAATAATAATCTGATCACTATAGGTAAAGAAATAGGAATTTATTATATACTATGTATTTATTCGTTTCCAGGTCCACAAAAGGAAGAAACACCCATGTGGATCTAGGAACAATAAAACAACATGAAGGAAAAAGATGAAAAAAGTAGGGGTTTGCTTACCACAGCCAAAACAGATTCAAAGGTGAATAGTGGACACACAAGTAGTGAAGGTATATACAGTGCCGTGGCTCAAATGCCAATCAAAAGGATGCGTCTCACCCGTCTGAGGCCTCCCAAACCGTTTTTTGGTCCACAGAGGGGCCCAAGTGTAGAATAACTGAAATGGAATATTACAGAAGAGTAATGAAATATTTCTGAGCACATGGACTAGTAGCGGGGAAAACAGGGCAGTGGGTGAAGTAGAGTAGTGAAAGTGTTAAAAATTACCTTCTGGGTTGAATCAAGGGTAAATGTTCAGGGCTATAAAAGCCATATGAACAAAAGCATAAAGGAGGACAATTCTCCAGTTTCACCACACGGTGGCAGTCCAAAGGGACAACCCTTGAGAGTCAGATCAGAAGATCTAAGTGTATGCTGCCCCAGTAAACTACAAAAAAATAAATAAAGACAATAAAACAATTACTCTGGAGAGCATTGTCTTATTCACAATGCTATTAGATCGATCCTCAAAAGGGAGTATAACCCCCTTCGGATAAAGAGTTTAGATTACCTGAGAGGTGGGGTGGATGTGTACGGAAGGGGAGAGCGGCATATACCTCCCCTTGCAGCCTCAGCGCCACTGTCAGGAGATAGCGGCTGAGAAGCCGAACTAAATAGGCCCCTCCATCCCGGTGGCGTCTGACGTCACCATCGGGAAGCGGACGTATTGTGAGGCACCTCCCCCAGGATCCATATGGCCAATGGGTAACAAAGGGGCGAGACCAAGTATCATCCCGGAGCAATCCTGACCTGAACTGACGTAAACACTTCCGTCGCTTATTTCGACGGTGTGGATTGGCGCATGCGCACGCCGGGAAGGGACGTCATTCGAGCCCTATTGCCGCGCAGGTGCACTGCAGACCGGAAAGAGGGCTAGATAATCACGGCCCTGGGAGAAAAAAAATATTGTCAGGAGCAGAACAAACGGACAAATATAACGGTCAGCCATGTTGACTAAGGGAAACAGCAAGGGAAAGAAAAAGGGGTATAAAACATTGTGTATAAACCTTTTGACAATAATTAAAGTTTTTTTAAAAAAATATTATCAAATATATTGATGAACAACCAGCAGGTTACCAAAGCCTGTCTGATATATTTAATACCAATGAAATGTCCTAATTTAACAGGTTCAAAGAAAAAATAAAAAATAAAATGAATAAGAGTGAAACAAGGGAATTTGAAAAAAATTATTAAATAAAAAATAAAATATAAAAAATGGAATAAGGGAAAATATCTCGCTAATTTGGCCACCGGGCACATGTATCCAAGAGGGGAGTTTAATACCTCTAGGGCCCCCAGGGGGGGGGTGATTGATTACTTACCCCACACCCTAAGTGCCCGTGGCGTCCGTGCGGACCAAAGCAAGGAACGGAAATGAGGAAGGAACCTCCAAATGACGGGGAGACGATAAATATTTAAAATTAGTCCAAAGGGTATATCTGTATTGAAAAGAGACAATACCATCTACGTCTGTGTTGGCTTGGAAGGGAGACCCCACTTTTTATGAAAACAACCTGGAAATAACCACATACAGAAAACATATAAGATATACAAAAATTGTGTGTAGTGGAATTGTGTATTATATAAACTTAACAAAGTTTAAAAAGCAAGACCGAAACACAAATATATATAATGAAATAGACAAGGGCAGTTAAATAGAAACAAACTAAAGAAATGGTTTGAAACTCAACGCATCATTGAGGCCTGGGGGTTTTAAAGCGGACAGGGTGTGTATCCACCGGGTCTCGCGTTGTAAGAGTATTCTATCATAGTTCCCCCCACGCTCCCCTGGGGGGACATATTCCAACGCTAAGAAATGCATTTTGTTACTGTCAAAATCATGATGCAGCCCCATATGTCTACTAATGGGCGTCTCCATTTTCTTTTTTAGAACCAGGGATACATGGTCCCTGATCCTACAAAAGAAGGGACGTTTAGTTTTGCCTATGTAGAATCCATGGCATTCACACATCATGATGTATACAATCCCAATGGATTGACACGTCACGGAAAAATTAGGTTTATAATGACGACCATTGGGGAGCATAATGCCTCTCGCAGAGTGGATAAATCTACAAAAAGGGCATTTATGACAAGGTCTACACCCCTTGCGGGATTCTGTTTTTGATTGTATAGTGCTGTCATAATGGCTATGTACTAAAGTATCCTTCAGAGATTTAGATCTTCTAAACGTGATCTCCGGATAAGGTTTTAAATGCTTAGATACTTTCTCATCTCCCATTAGGAGGTACCAATGTTTTTGAATGATCTCACGGACTTGCTTTTGTTGGCCTGAAAATCTGGTGATTAGTCTGACACTAGAATCTGTCTTAGTGGGTCTGGCTTGATGTATAAGTAGGGATCTCTTTTGGCTCTTGGCTTTTAAATAGGCCCTTTTCAGACACTTTTTGCTATAGCCTCGTTGGCTCAAACGAGACTGCAGTAGTTTGGCTTGGTATTCAAAATCTAATTCAGTGCTACAATTGCGTCTTATCCTAAGATATTGCCCATAGGGTAAATTATTGATCAATGGAATGGGATGTGAGCTTGTGGCATGTAATACCGTATTACCCGCTGAGGGTTTTCGGTATAAGGTGGTTCCAATGTTGCCTTCATCGTCTACCAATACTTGAACGTCTAAAAAGGTCAACCAATTCGGCAAAAGGTTCGTCCACCTGCGCACCGAGCCACCCGGAAACATATATGAGCACCCCCTCTACGAACACTCCTTCTCTCCCCTTGTCTCCCAGGCTGCAAGTAAGTAATACTATTTCTGCACCTACACATGTGGATTTTCGTCCAGCACCGATATTTGCTCAACCAGTGACGGACGTCAAAAAGGCAGGGCCCTTGGAGATACCGGCGAAAGGGACGCGGATAATTTCGAAGTAATCAATTTATCTTCTCATATTCTTTCAGCTGAACAAATATCAGTTCTCAAATTAGGTTTGACCTTCTGCCCTACGCAGAGGGTCGACCAATTTGAATTGATTAAGGACATCAATCTCTTTTCACGAAGGCTGATGTTTAAGATAATTTTTGACAAACCAAGTCCATCTCCCAATGACCAGTCCCTTGGGGACCCTGCCTGGCGTGATATGACCATTGCAGATATAAAAGCCCTAGAGGAGTTGATGGAGCTGTGGGAGGAGGGTGGTCTTGAGGAGAGTGATCTAATGGAGGCGGATTCTCTCCTGACTGGCTCAGACCCCCCTCTTCCCCCACCTCCATCCTCCTCATCTTCCCTTTTACCACGTCCTCTATCTAAACCTAGGGAATACAAGCCGAAATCTCGCACTTTCCCGACCCTTCAGGGCAACCCCAATGTTTGGGCATTCACTAAACAAGTTACTAATGAAATCTCTCAAACCAAATGGAAGAATATATCCAGATCGAACCTATCTGCTTCCCAACTAGAGGCCCTTAAACTCCTACAGAACAATAACGATATAGTGATCAAACCTTCTGATAAGGGAGGAAACTTGGTCATTATGGACAAAGCCCACTATGAGACCATGGTTGCGGCCATAGTCAGGAACAACCAGTGGTATCGAAAGGTTTCCCCTAGCCACCTAACCCTGATAACTACCCGATATAAGCACTTGATAGGCTCGGCCTACCATAAAGGTTTAATCACAAAAAACACTTACGAATTCCTCAATGTAGGTGCACCACGTACTCCAACTCTGTATGCCCTTCCAAAAATACATAAAAACCCCAAAATGCCTCCCGGCAGACCCATTGTGTCGGGAAATGGGTCCCTCACGGAGATGGCAAGTAAATTAGTGGATGACTTCCTGAGGCCCCATGTGGAGGGTCTAACGTCCTATCTTCAGGACACGGGGGATCTCCTCCGTGTGTTGGATGGGGTTGCCATACCCCCTGGCTCTTGGCTAGTGGCTCTAGATGTGGAAGCCCTCTACAATTCTATCCCTCATGAACTGGGGGTGGAAGTTGTGGGGGGCTTCTTATCTGAGGATCCGGATGCCTCGGTGGACTATAACCGATTCATCTTGGATCTTCTGTTCTTTATTTTGTCCAATAATGTTTTCTTGTTCGGAGGCTCCCACTACCTCCAGATACAGGGAGTGGCTATGGGGACCAAATGTGCCCCTGCCTATGCCAACCTGTATCTGGGGGGGTGGGAGCGTGAGCTGTTTTTCAGGGAGGACATGCAGGCGTTTTTTGAGCATGTCCTAACATGGAAGCGATTCATCGATGACGTCTTTTTTATTTGGCAGGGTAGCAAATCCAATCTTCTTGCCTTCCTTGAAAGTCTGAAGGTCAACAGATACAATCTGAAATTCACTTTTGAAATGAACCAACATCAGTTGACCTTTTTAGATGTTCAAGTATTGGTAGACGATGAAGGCAACATTGGAACCACCTTATACCGAAAACCCTCAGCGGGTAATACGGTATTACATGCCACAAGCTCACATCCCATTCCATTGATCAATAATTTACCCTATGGGCAATATCTTAGGATAAGACGCAATTGTAGCACTGAATTAGATTTTGAATACCAAGCCAAACTACTGCAGTCTCGTTTGAGCCAACGAGGCTATAGCAAAAAGTGTCTGAAAAGGGCCTATTTAAAAGCCAAGAGCCAAAAGAGATCCCTACTTATACATCAAGCCAGACCCACTAAGACAGATTCTAGTGTCAGACTAATCACCAGATTTTCAGGCCAACAAAAGCAAGTCCGTGAGATCATTCAAAAACATTGGTACCTCCTAATGGGAGATGAGAAAGTATCTAAGCATTTAAAACCTTATCCGGAGATCACGTTTAGAAGATCTAAATCTCTGAAGGATACTTTAGTACATAGCCATTAAGACAGCACTATACAATCAAAAACAGAATCCCGCAAGGGGTGTAGACCTTGTCATAAATGCCCTTTTTGTAGATTTATCCACTCTGCGAGAGGCATTATGCTCCCCAATGGTCGTCATTATAAACCTAATTTTTCCGTGACGTGTCAATCCATTGGGATTGTATACATCATGATGTGTGAATGCCATGGATTCTACATAGGCAAAACTAAACGTCCCTTCTTTTGTAGGATCAGGGACCATGTATCCCTGGTTCTAAAAAAGAAAATGGAGACGCCCATTAGTAGACATATGGGGCTGCATCATGATTTTGACAGTAACAAAATGCATTTCTTTGCGTTGGAATATGTCCCCCCAGGGGAGCGTGGGGGGAACTATGATAGAATACTCTTACAACGCGAGACCCGGTGGATACACACCCTGTCCGCTTTAAAACCCCCAGGCCTCAATGATGCGTTGAGTTTCAAACCATTTCTTTAGTTTGTTTCTATTTAACTGCCCTTGTCTATTTCATTATATATATTTGTGTTTCGGTCTTGCTTTTTAAACTTTGTTAAGTTTATATAATACACAATTCCACTACACACAATTTTTGTATATCTTATATGTTTTCTGTATGTGGTTATTTCCAGGTTGTTTTCATAAAAAGTGGGGTCTCCCTTCCAAGCCAACACAGACGTAGATGGTATTGTCTCTTTTCAATACAGATATACCCTTTGGACTAATTTTAAATATTTATCGTCTCCCCGTCATTTGGAGGTTCCTTCCTCATTTCCGTTCCTTGCTTTGGTCCGCACGGACGCCACGGGCACTTAGGGTGTGGGGTAAGTAATCAATCACCCCCCCCCTGGGGGCCCTAGAGGTATTAAACTCCCCTCTTGGATACATGTGCCCGGTGGCCAAATTAGCGAGATATTTTCCCTTATTCCATTTTTTATATTTTATTTTTTATTTAATAATTTTTTTCAAATTCCCTTGTTTCACTCTTATTCATTTTATTTTTTATTTTTTCTTTGAACCTGTTAAATTAGGACATTTCATTGGTATTAAATATATCAGACAGGCTTTGGTAACCTGCTGGTTGTTCATCAATATATTTGATAATATTTTTTTAAAAAAACTTTAATTATTGTCAAAAGGTTTATACACAATGTTTTATACCCCTTTTTCTTTCCCTTGCTGTTTCCCTTAGTCAACATGGCTGACCGTTATATTTGTCCGTTTGTTCTGCTCCTGACAATATTTTTTTTCTCCCAGGGCCGTGATTATCTAGCCCTCTTTCCGGTCTGCAGTGCACCTGCGCGGCAATAGGGCTCGAATGACGTCCCTTCCCGGCGTGCGCATGCGCCAATCCACACCGTCGAAATAAGCGACGGAAGTGTTTACGTCAGTTCAGGTCAGGATTGCTCCGGGATGATACTTGGTCTCGCCCCTTTGTTACCCATTGGCCATATGGATCCTGGGGGAGGTGCCTCACAATACGTCCGCTTCCCGATGGTGACGTCAGACGCCACCGGGATGGAGGGGCCTATTTAGTTCGGCTTCTCAGCCGCTATCTCCTGACAGTGGCGCTGAGGCTGCAAGGGGAGGTATATGCCGCTCTCCCCTTCCGTACACATCCACCCCACCTCTCAGGTAATCTAAACTCTTTATCCGAAGGGGGTTATACTCCCTTTTGAGGATCGATCTAATAGCATTGTGAATAAGACAATGCTCTCCAGAGTAATTGTTTTATTGTCTTTATTTATTTTTTTGTAGTTTACTGGGGCAGCATACACTTAGATCTTCTGATCTGACTCTCAAGGGTTGTCCCTTTGGACTGCCACCGTGTGGTGAAACTGGAGAATTGTCCTCCTTTATGCTTTTGTTCATATGGCTTTTATAGCCCTGAACATTTACCCTTGATTCAACCCAGAAGGTAATTTTTAACACTTTCACTACTCTACTTCACCCACTGCCCTGTTTTCCCCGCTACTAGTCCATGTGCTCAGAAATATTTCATTACTCTTCTGTAATATTCCATTTCAGTTATTCTACACTTGGGCCCCTCTGTGGACCAAAAAACGGTTTGGGAGGCCTCAGAAGGGTGAGACGCATCCTTTTGATTGGCATTTGAGCCACGGCACTGTATATACCTTCACTACTTGTGTGTCCACTATTCACCTTTGAATCTGTTTTGGCTGTCGAATAAATACATAGTATATAATAAATTCCTATTTCTTTACCTATATTGATCAGATTATTATTATTATAGACTTGTAGGTAATATGCGAGATTTACCCATATATATTGTCTGTATGCAAATGTATATACACCAGTTGATGCTTTTTCAGCAATACTTAATTGAATTCGATCTTTCTGATAAATTAATATCTTTAAGTGTTTTGTAAGCATTGTATTTATTGTTGTTTTGTCTTTTCTTCTTTTTTATTTTAGTATGCCACACCTGTACCAAAAAACTCCTGATGAAGCTCAGATAGTGAGCGAAACATGTTGAGATTGGTATCGCAAAGTGGTTTCAAATTTTAAATTATGTCACTATCTGACCATGTTTGTTCAAGATTGTGCATGTTTTTAGATGATGTGTTTTGTTATTATTCGTAATCATTAAAGATATTGAATAAGAAATTTATTAGTCAGTTTGGCAATTTGCATACAGTGACTTTTTCTTTTCTTTGAGGTTAATATACTTCTCTACTGACCTACCTTAAAAAAAAAAAAAAAAAAAAATAAAAAAAAAAAATTTTGAAAAGCACCTTAAAAATCCCAGGGGTATTCATACCCCAACCCCCCTTCTTTTTTGTAATTATTTTCCATTATGTTAACTGATAAAAGTAAACTATTAACACTTCTCTTTCTGAAAGCATTCTTAATTTACTGCATTTTTTCACACAGGCTCAAAATGTTGTATAGCCTCCCTTTCATACTTTCAGATTCAATAAAATCTTCCAAACTGAAGTAGTAAAACTTTTTATTTTGCTTGTCCTTACTTTTGACGAGCTGATTGCAGAATTATAAGCTGGAACAACATGTCTTATATTTTTTCTTTTAGATTGTTAAAGCTCATCATCATAAAATCTCACAAGCCATCAGAATCACTACAGGAAGATTTTTGAATGTGACGATACACTAAAACTCATGAATGAATTCAGGTTCCACTTGGCAAATATGGACATTCACATTTAAAGAGTAACTCCACTTTCGTGGGGGGAAAAAAATAGCAAATAAAAACAAAAATAATATAGAGTATACAATTGCGACGCAAGTCATATTGTAATTGATTGTTAATAAAAATTTCCATTTCAATTGACAGCTCTGTTGTTCTCTGTAAAATGCAACGCAATATGGCTATCTTGAGGTGTCTGTACACACGTGTACAGAACACCCCCCAGATATTTCATTTTCTACTTGTGTGATTGGCTCACTGATTTTCCCAGAAGTCTGCACTAAAATACAAGTCAGATTTCAGTTATCCCCGGCAACAAAAATATAATTTTTGGTGTGATGCTCCCAATAGGAAATCACATCTAAAGGGATGCAGACCCTCCAATTTTCCTCATTAGAGGCCCGCAGGTGCAACAGCTGGTTGATAATTATGAAACCACTCTCACGCATGGGCACAGAGAAACACACAGGGATTTCTTCAGAACAACAAAAGGTAGGAATCTGCAACAAAATGTGTTAAAATCCCTGCCATGTACATAGATCACCCAGGGGGGAATGTTTTTTTCTGAACAAAAGTGGAGATACTCTTTAATGCTTTCTGACCAGAGATTTAAAGCCTGAATACCAAAACCATTTTTTTGCAGCCTTAGTATATTTCAAATAGGTTGACAATAAGTCAAATTTTTACATTGTTTTAGAATAATATTTAAGAATTGTAAATTGGTACATTGTTATAACATATACTTTGCTCTGCTTTTTTTATTTTAAATTATAGGCTGATACTTGGACAGAAAATTTAAAAAATATTTAATTTTAGGCAAAAGGTTTTGAACATTTTTAATTTTGATAATTTAATACTGTAATTGTAGCTGACAAGTACAATAGTGACCAGAGGCACACTCATCTTTAGACTGCAGTGGCATCTACAGGTTGAAAATGCTTCTTTTTCTCAGTAAGGGGGCCTGTGCCTGGCTTATATATAGACACCTAGCAGTTAGGGGCTGTCATATTTATCTTTGCTTCACTTATTAACCTTCCTGGCGGTAATCCCGAGTGTGGCTCGGGGTGAATTTTCATTACCAAAAGCGGTAACCCTGAGCCACACTCGGGATTGCATCACAGTGTCCTGGCAAAGTTACTTACCTTGTCCCCAGGATCCTGCAATGTCCTCCTGCTGTGTCCGGCTGTGTACTCCTCTCGATTCATCACTGTGCTGGGCTCCGTTCCCTGCGAGCATAGCGACGCACGGGGTGGAGCCTGGTGGCAAATTCAATGTACCGCTTTGAGACGCAAAAATCAGACATAAGCATAGCGCCAGGGAGGTTAAAGGAGTCACTGATCTATAGTAATTATTTAACCAATGAAGTTGAGACTTCTGACCTAAATACTTCATGTCTGTTATTCACAAACAAAAGAAGCCAAATACCGCGTACATACTGTCGGATTTTCTGATGAGAAATGTTCGATGTGAGCTTGTTGTCGGAAAGTCCGACCATGTGTATGCTCCATCGGACATTTGCTGTCGGATTTTCTGCCCACAAATGTTTGATAGCAGGTTCTCGAATTTTCTGCCAACAAAACTTTGTTGTTGGAAAGTCCGATCGTGTGTACACAAGTCCAATGCAACAAAAGTTCACGCATGCTCGGAATCAAGTACGAGCTGGAAGCGCTCAGTCTTGTAAAACTAGCGTTCGTAATGGAGATATCACATGACTATTGAACTTCCTTTTTATTGGTGCCTCATACATTTTGTACGTCACCGCGTTCTCATGTTTGGAATTGTTGGCCTACATTTGTGTGACCGTGTGTATGCAAGACAAGTTTGAGCCAACATCCTTCAGACAGAAATCCACGGTTTTGTTATCGGAAAGTCCGATCGTGTGTACGGGGCATTAGAGCTTCCACTTTTTAAATCAAGCCAACAATGGCAACTCTCATACTCCTATCTTGACAGATTCCATTTAATCTATCATTAGTCATGCTGCTGTGGCTAGCCTGTTTCACTATTGCATGAAGAAGGACCACAGGGAGACCCTGTTCTGTGTACCACAGGAACCTCTATCCATAATAGAGATGAACAGAAGGTCATTGACTTCCATAAAGCTCATGGACATTACAGAAATTCACACTTATCTAATGTCCGGCGACAGGCTTAATCAATAACACAGTGCAACAGCAAATGATGATGAGTGAAATGCATTAACTGATGAGATTTTGGTTTTGTGAAAAAAAAAGAAAGGTGGTTTTCAAATGGTTGCTATGGGTTATCACATTTTGCATATTATTTTCTCTGCCTACTGAATGAGGGATACATTTCTTCTATTAATTCATGCTCATGCTAATTGACTTCTCATATTCTGTGATGAATGGAAAGCTCTTTATCTTGCTGCTTACTGAAAAAATAATCCCAGAACAGGAGTAGTTTACCTGAAATACATATCATCACCTTCTCCTGAAACTACTCAGCAAGTGCCTCTGTGATGAGATTTGAATACTCAATTACCTTTTTAAAGTGAGGAAAAATTATGTTTGCTCGACAGTCTGAGCTGACAAATACCTTTTATTGTTAAAGCGCATGCAATTTACAGGAGTGTTTCAGAGTTGTTATGAAGAAGAAGTGACAGGCTAATGATAGCAGACTGAAAGCATTGTGCTTCCTCAGCGTGTTTTATTGCTGTTACCCTACATTGCTGGATTTGTAGTGAGACTGTTTGTTCTGGCTCTCTTGCAGAAAAGAAAGTTTGGCCATTGAGACATACACATTGCCATCTGTATGGTGGAAAAATAAAATTACCTCCAAAGAAAAGAGCTTCCTCTAAAAATAAGAATGTAGTAAGATGACAGAAGCTTAGTGCACTGGAGAAAACCAGGTCTACAAAATGAAAGATAATGGAAATACTATTATTGCTTAACCGCTTCAGCCCCGGAAGATGTTGCTGCTCAATGACCAGGCCATTTTTTGCGATTCGGTACATCGTCGCTTTAACTGACAATTGTGCGGTTGTGCCCAAACAAAATCTACGTCCTTTTTTCCTACAAATAAGCGTATATTGATTGGTTTGCGCAAAAGTTATAGCATCTACAAAATAGGGGGATAGATTTATGGCATTTTTATTATTATTATTTTTTTACAAGTAATGGCGGCGATCTGTGATTTTTATCAGGACTGCGACATTATGGCGGACATCATCAGACACTTTTGACCCATTTTTGAAACCATTGACAATTACACAGCGATCAGTTCTATAAAAATGCACTGATTACTGTGTAAATGTCACTGGCAGGGAAGGGGTTAACACTAGGGGGCGACCAAGGGGGCGATCAAGGGGTTAACTGTGTTCCCTATGTGTGTTTCTAACTGTGGGGGGGGGGGGTACTGTCTAGGAGGAGAGAGAGAGATCGGTGTTCATACATAGTATGAACACACGATCTGTCTCCTCTCCCCTTAAACGATCTGTCACAAGCGATCGCGGGAGCCCGGCGGTCATCGTGCCCACCAGGCACTCGCATCAGCTGCGCCGCGTGCCCCTAGTGGCCAAAAGGCGAAGCGACGTAAGGTTACGCCGTTTCGCCCAACTGTGCCATTCTGCCGCAGTTTTACTGGTCGGCAAGCGGTTAAATATTCTTAAATAGATTACAATACGTAACTCTAGCCCCAGCTTGTTTGAGTAAAGAAGGGAACAGTTAAAATAAATCTTTGCAAACTGAGGGCATATCCCTTCTTAGAAAGTCATCACCAGAACAGGTGTCTCTTTTGAAAGATTTACAGTACCCTCACCTCTTGTTTCAGTGTCAGCTGTAAAAGTATGGATTTCTCATCACTTTCTGTCTCGGTGACAATGGATACCAGGAAAAAAAGAGCGGTGATTCTCCCCAATGGGGACACGGACAGCAATAAAAACCTGGCAAAGGCTTTAATCCCCATGACTAAGCTCTGAGGGGCGGAGTGAAACACGTTGGGGGCGTGACCTGATGGGAGCACAAGCTGAGGTTGTCTCTCTCATAAGTTTGAAGAGAGAAAGTGCACACTCCCAGACCAATTTGCAAGGTCCTTGTTCAGGTGCTCAGGCTCAGTGGAGGTTATTTACGAAAGACAAATCCATTTTGCACTAAAGTGCACTGCAAGTGCACTTGTAAGTGCACCGAAAGTACACTTGGAAGTGCAGTCGCTGTAGATCTGAGGGGAAGATCTGAAATGAGAGGAAGCTCTGCTGATTTTATCATCCAATCATGTGCAAGCAAAAATGCTGTTTTTTATTTTCTTTGCATGTCCCCCTCAGATCTACAGTGACTGCACTTGCAGTGCACTTGTAGTGCAAAGTGGTTTTGCTTTTCGTAACTAACCCCCTAAGTGTCCTTACACACTACAGCAGAAACAAGTAAGGCCCCTTTCACACGAGGCGGACTCTGTTTCCACGGAGCCCGCCTCGATCCGCCGGCTCAGCGGGAGATCTGTCCGTTGATCTCCGCTGAGCCGGCGGATGACAGGTCCCTCTCTGCTCACTGAGCGGGGAGGGGCTTGTCAGGCGCCCCTGCCGCCTATGGAGGGATCGGACGAAAACGGGCAGTGTGTCCGTTTTCGTCAGATCTCACCCGATCCGATCCGCCAGCGACGGACCTGGACGTAGAGCCATCCGTCTGCTTTTAGTGGATCGGACGGAGTCGGATGTCAGCGGACATGTATCCGCTGACATCCGACGCTCCATAGGCTAACATGGATCGCCCGTTCAAGTCCGCCGTCAAAACTGACAGGCGGACCTGAACGGTCCGATCGTGTGAAAGGGGCCTTAAAGGATTGAGCCGGCAACTCTGTAGTCCATATAGCAATTATAATGGTTGGTTACAAAAAGTGACAAAGCTTGTCACTTTTTGTAACCAACCATTAAAATTGCTATATGGACTGCAGAGTTGCCGGCTCAATCCTTTTACTTGTGTCTCTCTCATACCACCATAGGACTACGTGGATGTCCAGCACCAGGGATCTTTTCTCTCTTCCTTCAAAGGAATTAAAGTGTTACTAAACCCAGGACCCTGCATTCACTATATCTGGTCCCCCACAGGACACAGAACATGGAAATGAAATTATTTTAGTAAATATAAACTGCTAAATACCTTTTCTCATCAGCAGTCTTGTGACTTCTATCAGTGTCTGGTTAAAGCTTGTAGGAGGAGTTTTCATTCTCCCCTGATTATCCTATGAGGCTACAGGACCCCTGACTCTCTGACTAGACAGTACTGATTGGCCCTGTGCTGATCACATGCACTCTCCCAAGAAAAGAAAAACTCTCTAGCAATACACACCAAACTGAGAATGTGCAGCTTGCCCCTAAGGCTCTGTTCTATCAGGAGATGGATTGGGGATAGTGGAAGAAGGGGAGGATCAGAGAAGACAGGATCAAACAGGCTTTTTATACAATGCAGAGGATTAACCCCTTAGGTTCCACAGTGAAGATTTTACTGTTGTGGGTTTAGTAACACTTTAAGTGAACAAAGAAATTTAGATAGCGTGGTCTATAGTATTATTACAAAACCTTAAAGGAGAAGTACAGCCAAAGGTATTTTGGCTGTACTCCTGTATGTAGATCACAGGAGGGCACTTCATTCTGCACTCCTGTGACCCGTTTTCAGCCGACAACGGGCTAAAGCCCATAGATGTCAGAGAGCTAGTCCAGGCTCTAACCTGGGTCAGGATCCACCCAGATGCCTGGACAGGCAGCTGGCTCTGCCTCTCTCAGTATTCCACTGAGAGCCTTAGCCAGAATCTTCCGCCCTCTCCACAGCCCAGCGCTCCAGTGAGCGGCGGAGAGCAGAGAGCCGGTGACTAACAGTCATGGCTCTTTGCTCAGAGCAGAGGGAGAACTGATTCATCAGTGGTGTTTAATCACTCAGTCCTCAGTGCAGAGCTGGTAGGGGACAGATGCGGCATTGGATCGATTCAGCATCCACCTAGGTGAGTATAAATGTTTAAAAGTCCATACTTCTCTTCTAACTACTTCCCACCCAGGCCAATTCTAACTTTTCTTTCCCACATGTAAAAATCATAATTTTTTGCTAGAAAATTCCTTAGAAGTAAGGGAAGAGACCATAGAGGCCCTAGAGAATAAAATTTGGGTTTTATAATCTTTTATATCACACTGTATTTGCGCAGCGTTTTTTTAAACACACATTTTTTGGAAAAAATACACTTTAATTAATTTTAGTGCACTCAAACACAATATAATACCCATTTATTGGTAAAACATAAAACATGATGTTACTCTGAGTAAATAGGTACCTAACATGTCACACTTTAAAACTATGGTATCTCAAAATCTCTATAGGTGACGTTTTACAAGTCTTTACAGGTTACCAGTTTAGAGTTACGGTGCACAGGAGGTCTGGAACTAGAATTATTGCTCTTGCTCTGATGTTCGTGGTAATGCCCAATATGTGTGCTGCGAACATCGTTCACATGTGTGTGTGGGACTTACGCATGCATTTGCCTTTTGTGGTGGGGCATGGGCGCTTTACATTTTTAAAATGTAATTATTTATTTATTTTTTTACATGGTCTTTTATTTTATCATCTTTATTAACTTTATTGCTGTGACAAGGGGATGAACAAGTGACAGCATGGGCAGTGGTACTCTTTACTGAGACATCTGGGGTCTCTCCTCTTCCCCTAAAAGAATCTGATCAAACTGAGATTGGTTTGATAAGATGCTTTTACAAGCCAGTAATGGCTTGTTTACATCCTGGCGAAACTGAAAGTGACAAAATACTATACCATAATACCATAGAGATGATCAGGGACGCTATGGTGCTCGGTCATCTGTATTGTAAGTCAGAATAATCGCCAGCCTGTTTCAGTCTCGGTGGGACGGGAGAGCCTGAAAAGGTGGCAGAAGGCAGCGGGTGGGGGAGGGGGCAGCTTTTTACTACATTACAGGACACAGAGCAGGCTATAAATCGTGACTACCTGGGATTTCCCAAAACAATTCACATGAGGGAAGGGAGACACAGCAACCACAGTCAGTCACATTAATCTACCCAACAACCAGCAATAGACCACGGCCAAAATCAGTATCTGTCAGAGAACTCACAAATCAAGCCCCCGTCTCCGTGCAGCAGCTGCCAATCCTCGTTCTGCTAATGCCAATGTGCATGCACGGAACCGTAGCCAGAGACAAATGAGATCCAGGGTGGGCATGCACAATGGCACCTCTATGTGAACGCGCACGCCAACGCGCACCCGCGAGTGCCAAAGCGCTAATGTGCTAACGCGCATGTGGCAATGTGCTAATGTGCTAACGCGCATGCGCCAAAGTGCTAAGGTGCTAATGCGCATGCGCGCACGCCCGTACGCTGGCGTGAATCCTGGCACACAGCACCCTATATAAACAGAGAGTCTGCCTAGCATCAGTGCTGGATTGTCTTCAGCTTGTTCCTGTGTTCCTGTTGTTACTCTGCCTGATTGACCTTGTTCCTGAAAACCCGGCTATCTTCTGACCATTCTCTTGGATCTCCCCTGCCTGCTGAACCTGCCTCTACCTGCAATACTGACCTTGGCTTGAACTTATGATTACGGCTCTGCCTCCTGATTCTGTACCCCGCTGCCCGTCTGTTGCCAATCTCTGCCTGTTTCTGACTACGGTTTTTCCTTCTGACTTGGTACCCCGCTGCCAGCCTGTTGCCGACTCCTGCCTGTTCCTGATTCTGCAGTTGATCCTGATCTGGCTCCCGCTGAACAAGTTTGGTGATCAGTTTCCACATCTCCTCAGCAGAGGTTCCTGTATCTGCAAGTTCCAGCCTCCTGCCTGCAGGCACCTGCACTCTTTCGTTGCCCTCACACTCCCTTTACCCACCACCAGGGGTGCTTGGACTGGAATCGTGCAAGAGGCCACCCTCATCATTTCGGGCTCCGTTGTAAGGTACGTGACAGTATCCTCAGTGATCCTTACATCCACCTACTAAAACCTTGTAAAGACCAGGTTGCAGCCTTGCAAACCTGAGCCACTGATGCCTGATGACGGATAGCCCAAGAGGCTCCAATGCTTTTGGTAGAGTGAGCCCTTACTTGAAATAGTAGAACTTCACCCATCAAGCCCTATGCTTGGGCAGTAAGCTTACAAATGTGATTGCAGCAGACATTTTCAAATACATCTTGTCAGCCTAAAGCACATCTAATGTGTGCAGGGCTTTTTCTGCCAGAAACTGAGGGCTGGGAAAAAATGAAGGCAAGACCATGTCTTGATTGAGGTGAAATTCAAATTAGCTTTCAGCAAGAACAACAGATGTACTACCTTTTCCTAATGGAATACCAGAAATAGCTCCTTACAGGAAAGAGCTGTCAATTCCGACATCCTCCTTGCCAAAGTGATTGCAACCCAAAAAAATGACCTTTCAAGTCAAAAGGACTAACAGGATCTCATGAATTGGCTCAAAAGGTGGTTTCTGTAAAACAGACAAGACCAAATTAATGTCCTATGGATACAAGGTTGACCCAACAAGCGGAACCATACGGGTTACCCCCGGAATAAATGTGCATACCAATGAATGAGAAGCAATTGGTCTAATCACATATTTATGGGGATAAAACTTCCTAGCCTCACACCAGGCCGCATAAGACCTCCAGGTCCTATGGCAAATTTTCCTAGAAGAAGGCTCTCTGGCTTTCAATAATGTAGAAATAACCAATTCAGATCAGATCCAATTCCTCGATCCTTCGGCTGGGTTTTAATAGCCAAGCTGTTAAAACCAGCAACTGTAAAGCAGTCTGGTCAAGCCAGAATGACTGTCCACATTCAGCATACCATGTTCATCTGGGCTAAGCCAGCACAATCAAAATTACTGGTGTTCTTTCCTTGTTCTTTCCTTGCGAATCCTGCGTAACAGATACAGAAGAAAGTGAATTGACGCAAGACATATTTTAAAAAGTCCTATGACATCACTAGGACGTCCACAGCAATCACCTGCGGGTCTCTTTTCTTCGAGACAAACCTGTCCCATTTTGTTTTGAACCTGAATGCTAGCAGATCCACATCTGGCATGCCCCAGATATTCCAGCCTCTAACTTGCACCATGCTGATTTCCTAGAAACTGTGAACCATGAGAGACACATTGGGGGTTATTTACGAAAGGCAAATCCACTTTGCACTACAAGTGCAAACTACAATTGCAAAGTGCACTTGAAATTGCACTGAATGTGCACTTGGAAGTGAAGTGGCTGTAGATCCGAGGGGGACATGCCAGGAAAAGAAAAAAAACAGCATTTTAGCTTGCACATGATTAGATGATAAAATCTGCAGAGCTTCCCCTCATTTTAGATCTACCCCTCAGATTTAGCAAAAAGGGATCTGACCCGGAGTAGTGAACAGATAGGGTATGCCACATCCCATAATATAGAAAAACGAACAATGGGTTCCCCTGAGGTGGAATTTTGAAGGCATTACCAAAAAAGGTTCATAGTATGTATAAAAAAAGAATATTTTATTACAAAATACACACACATAATACAAAGATACACCAAGTGACAAAATCAACTCAAACATTAAAAATGCATAGAAACAAATGCATCGAGGACAGCATGTGGGGGACAAAAAATAATCACAATAGACGAACAGTTAAGCATAGGATGGGGTAGGTCTCACTAAACCGACGCGTTTCGGAAAGTCCTTCGTCAAGGTTTGACAAGTGAGGTTTATCATCTGTTTAATATTACAGAAGCAAAAAACATAAAGTAGTTAGCATTACATATACATGTGACATAATATGTCCCCCATACCTCATATGTGAGAATGAACTCACTTACCCAATGCAAGTGTTGCAAAGAGATTCAAAGCAAATAATCAGCTCTACTGTGGTATCCCAGGCCGTGTGTAATTCTAGAGGATCCAATTATAGGTAGATGGAGTGCTAGGAGAGGTTCATGTGGAGGGCACCATTTCCCTAGATGCTGAGACACGTCACGTCCAAATTAGGGCGCAACGTCTGTGCATGGGCTGGGGTCCACAGAAATCTTCGGACCTAAGACCAAGCAAACAGTATCATGAAGAGTGGCAAATAGGTGGGGGTGAACGCCCCCATCAGACTGGTACAGAGAACCTGTCTATGTGTAAAAGCTAATGGCCAAAGAGAAACATACCTGGGAACTGGAGCCAACAAAAACACCTACAGGGTGTAACGTAGGGAGAGGGGGGGAGGGCACGGAGGGCACCTTGCTGACCATCAGACAGACGATTTGCAGGTTATTTGACTCTAGGCCCTTGACCTGCCCCAATTTATGCCCTTACAACTTTTGGGCTTTATTTGCCCGTACGCTATGTCCAAAGCAGGAACCCACCTTGGGGCTCTGGGTGATAGGGGCCTATCTGCATGCCCATGTTTCGGGTTTGGCAGGACATTGGGGTTACCCCCTGTTCTGCTTATCGTGCCCCAGGCGCGATGGAGTATTGAGCTTTGTTCCCCTTTTATTCATTTGCTCCATAGCTTCATGCTCTTTTCATTGGTATTTCTCCCCATGTTACGGCTCTGCTGTGTTGTCCCACGCCTTAGTGGCACTAGTTGATATCCAATATGTTCACATGACTATGGTTTGTATGAGAGTGCAAGCCTGCACCTTTTTTACTTTTGTTGGCATGTGTTTTTTTCTCAGGCACCGCTGTCAGTGTGCGTGGACCCAGCACGGTAAGGCTGTCCCCTTTGGGACACACTAGGGGAACGGATCATGTTCCTCTTGTCCAGATCGGGATCAGCGTCAGCTGATTCCGGTCCTGGCTTCCCGTGCTGGTGGGAGTGAACGGCGGCGCGCGCCTCCGGGACGCGGCGCCGTGACGTCAGCCGCGACTATGCGCTCCAGTGTTACTGGTGCGCGTGCGCGGTGTGGGGTTAGGGCCGGCGTCATCCGTTCTTTTGGGGGGGCGTGGCGCGGTCCACTCCCAGGGGGCCCACCATTGGACCAGGATGACAGGAGATCTGCCCAGAGGCGGATCCCCTGTCAGCTGGAGCCGAATGGGAGGAGGTAGTCCAGGGTGGACACGATGCGCACAGCTGATTGCTGTTGCAATCAGCTGGCAGCACTTCCAGTGGAGATAAATAGCTGAGCTCATCCACTCGGATCTTGTGATCGGAGGAGGATGCTGCACTCACGCTGGGCTCCTAGCTGCTAAAGTAAGTCACTTGTTGGACTGGGGGTATCATTGGGGGGCTTTTTACTCTTTTGATTACTTGTTTATATGTGGTGTGGTTTATATATACCACAACCCATATATATACTATTTGCATTACCTTTTAAAAAAAACCCCCTCTTTCTCCCAATACCAGATCTCTTTTCTGATGTCTGTCTGATGGTCAGCAAGGTGCCCTCCGTGCCCTCCCCCCCTCTCCCTACGTTACACCCTGTAGGTGTTTTTGTTGGCTCCAGTTCCCAGGTATGTTTCTCTTTGGCCATTAGCTTTTACACATAGACAGGTTCTCTGTACCAGTCTGATGGGGGCGTTCACCCCCACCTATTTGCCACTCTTCATGATACTGTTTGCTTGGTCTTAGGTCCGAAGATTTCTGTGGACCCCAGCCCATGCACAGACGTTGCGCCCTAATTTGGACGTGACGTGTCTCAGCATCTAGGGAAATGGTGCCCTCCACATGAACCTCTCCTAGCACTCCATCTACCTATAATTGGATCCTCTAGAATTACACACGGCCTGGGATACCACAGTAGAGCTGATTATTTGCTTTGAATCTCTTTGCAACACTTGCATTGGGTAAGTGAGTTCATTCTCACATATGAGGTATGGGGGACATATTATGTCACATGTATATGTAATGCTAACTACTTTATGTTTTTTGCTTCTGTAATATTAAACAGATGATAAACCTCACTTGTCAAACCTTGATGAAGGACTTTCCGAAACGCGTCGGTTTAGTGAGACCTACCCCATCCTATGCTTAACTGTTCGTCTATTGTGATTATTTTTTGTCCCCCACATGCTGTCCTCGATGCATTTGTTTCTATGCATTTTTAATGTTTGAGTTGATTTTGTCACTTGGTGTATCTTTGTATTATGTGTGTGTATTTTGTAATAAAATATTCTTTTTTTATACATACTATGAACCTTTTTTGGTAATGCCTTCAAAATCCCACCTCAGGGGAACCCATTGTTCGTTTACCCCTCAGATTTACAGCGACTGCACTTCCAAGTGCACTTTCAGTGCAATTTCAAGTGCACTTTGCACTTGCAGTTTGTACTTGTAGTGCAAAGTGGATTTGCCTTTCGTAAATAACCCCCATTGCACCCTGACCGGTGACAGATGGAACAGCGGAGCTATCCTCTGTAGAAGAAAACACTGTGTTCCCCATTTTGCAGTGGTGCCAATGCAATCAGAGTAATAGCAGTAAAGAGACTCACAACTGACTTAGAGCAATCAGCTCAATTGCACTGCTAACAATCAGAGACACTTCTGTGCTATTACAATGATGTCTCTTCATGCCTGACACAAATTTACTCCGATAGAAAAATCTTACATTTACCATACATAAAAAACAGACATTTGCATCTATGGCCTAATCTATTCAGACAAAATCTCCTGAATTGGTCTTTCCAGGCAAAAAAGTTCCAGCTGTTTGTCATCTGTAAAAGGGTACACCTTCCTCTCCATGATACAGTTGTCCCAGTGCAATCAGACTTACAGCAGTGAAGAGACTAATACCTGATTTAGAGCAATATGCTCAAATTCCACTGTCTACATGTAGCGCTGGTAGATTTTTAATCTACCGCTGAAAGGTTAATCTTGTGGGGTTACTTGTTAGAGGAAGTTAGATTTGCCTCTGTTCCAGCTTGGCTGAGTTGCATGTGGTTCCACACTGTGCCGGTGGGTGTCGTTGTCACCATTGGCTGGTGTTGGAAGAGCATAGTGTTGAAGTGTATGAGTGCTCCTCTGTCCCGGAGACAACTCGGTGGAGGTGGTGCTCCAAGTTGCATTCTGGGAGAGGGTATTTATGGGACAGACACCATGTTTAGGAGTTTGTTTTCAGCCACCTGCTGGCCCTCCTGGCCGACAGGTATGCGTTAGGAGTACCACCTCGTGGTCCTCCGTTCCGGAGGCCCACGTCGCTGCGGCGTGTGGGTGGGCCCAGAAGCCTGTCTGGGGCCTACCACAGCAGCAGAGGAATGGTCCTGAGCTGACTATCCTGAGTGAAGAAGCTGGACAACCGGGGAGATCCCAGGGGAGGACCCGTCATGGAAGGATCATGCAGAGTGCTGGTCTGGAGAGGGGCCTGGTGACTCAGTTGGAGGACGTATCCTGAAGTAATCCTTTTACATGGTACTGCCGGGTTGGCTTAAAGGTTCAAGTACTGTGTCTGACATTCATCATAAACCAATACATCCTGTGGCAGAGGATCGTACGGGTTTTATTCCAAACAAGTCTGTGGCAGAGACTTTTGTTCGTGCTATGTACTGGCTGCTAGACAAGTGAGAGAGGTCTATCCAGGCGGGCAAAGATTGGGTCCCACAAAGGGGGAACGCATTCAACCATTCAACCGCAAGTGTTCAACTCCAGAGAGTGTCCTAAAGAATACTAAGGAAAGGTATTTGAGCTTCCCTGCGACTTTCCTTCTGCCTCTTTCCTGCTACTTCCTTTGTTGTTTGTTCACTAAAGCATTGAAAAATCTACTCAAGTGTTAGTGTCCACACCGTCCAGAGGTAAACTCAACGGGACCCTGGACCCGGTGTCGGTGAAACAGAGGTGTCAAGAGTGAAGGTAACAGCCCGCTTTAAACCAGCAGCTCCACCGAGAGTTAGTGCTACATACAATTAGATACATTTTGGTGCAATTACAATCAAATGTTTTATACCGCTCACACATCATACTCTGATTGAAGCATCTCACATTTATAATACATAAAAACAGACATTTTCTACTATGGCCTAATCTACTCTGACAAAATCTCCTGAAATGGTCTTTCAAGGCAAAAGGGCAGCCTGCTGTCTGTCCTCTGTAAATGGGTACAGCTTCCTCCCTATTTTACAGTTGTGCTCCAATGCAATCAGATTGAATGCAGTAAAGAGACTCAAACCTAATTTAGAACAGCATGCTAATTGCACAGTCTAAAATCAGAGACGCTTCTGTGCAAGTACAATGAAGTCTCTTTAGGCCCATCCCACATTTTAGTCTGAAGGAAAAATTTTACATTTACCATACAAATAAAACAAAACCCTAGACATTTGTATCTATAGTTTAATCCACTCTGAGAAACTATCCTGTCCTCTGTACAAACAAAAAATGCCCCAGCATACTTACCCATACCTCCCAACTTTTTGAAATGGGAATGAGGGACACCTATCAGCAAAAGTATGCAGGCATAGAACACACCCCCTGCCACGCCCCCTTAAAAGGAGAATTGTTCAAAAAAACAAGATTGGTTAAACCCACAGGTGCTTTTTTACCACTACTATTCCTTTAATTTGGCTTTTGGAATTCACAAATGCAGCAATTTAGAAATCGGGTGAAAGGTTGGAAAACACTTTTTGATAGATAAAAAGTGCATTTTATATACATCTATATGGATCAGACCAAAATGAGGGACAAATGAGGAGGAAAGAGGGACAGAGGGATATTGCTCCAAATCAGGGACAGTCCCTCGAAATCAGGGACAGTTGTCAACTAAGCTTACCAGCTAGCCTATATAAGAAAAGAAAAAACTATTTCAACTCACGTTAAAAACAGAGAGTTTATTTGCTCATATTTTCAAATATATGTGAAATCCGCAGTGTCTCATCAAGGCCCCTCTGCATACTGCGGTCCTAACTCTGAATTCCCCAAGTTGGAGCATATATAGCAGTGGATAAGTTAAACGGCAGGCATGCTTGGAGGGAGCCCATCCCTCCTTAAAGTCACAGGGACATATTAGACACCCAGCAAGAGCACAATGGAAGCTGAAATCATCCAATGTGTCCCCATGCCAAATCCAGTGAACAAGCTGTACAAAACCATGTCAGCCACCCCAATTTATAACTAGCCTTTGCAGTGAGGTGCACATGGAAGGGCTTTGCACATGGCAAAGAAAAAATTCCCAGCATGTTTACCAGCTAGCCTGCAAGAAAAACAAATTGACACTGTCTAACAATTCACATTAAAAACAGAGGGTTTAGTTACACATATTTGCAAATATAAGTGAAAGCCTCTGTAGAAGAGAACACTGTGTTCCCCATTTTGCAGTTGTGCCAATGCAATCAGAGTGACAGCAGTGAAGAGACTCATAACTGACTTAGAGCAATCAGCTCAATTGCACTGCCTACAATCAGAGACACTTCTGTGCTATTACAATGAAGTCTCTTCATGCCTGACACAAACTTACTCCGACAGAAAAATCTTACATTTACCATACATAAAAAACAGACATTTGCATCTATGACCTGATCTACTTTGACAAAATCTCCTGAATTGGCCTTTCCAGGCAAAAAAGCTCCGTCTGTCTGTCATCCATAAAAGGGTACGCCTTCCTGCCCATTTTACAGTTGTGCCAATGCTATCAGACTAACAGCAGTGAAGAGACTCATACCTGATTTAGAGCAATACGCTCAAATTATACTGTCTACAATTAGATACACTTTACCACAATTACAATTAAATCTTATTATACCGGTCACATATCATACTCTGATTGAAGCATCTCACATTTATAATATATAAAAACAGACATTTGTATCTATGACCTAATCTACTCTGACAAAATCTCCTGAATGGGTCTTTCCAGGTAAAAAGTTCCAGCTGTCTGTCATCTGTAAAAAGGTACAGCTTCTTCCCCATTTTACAGTTGTGCCAGTACAATCAGACTGACAGCAGTGAAGAGACTCATGATAGAGCAATAAGCCCAACTGCACAGTCTACAATCAGAGACACTTTTGTGCAGTTACAAAAAAAATTATTCTAAACCTTAAAGGGGTTGTAAACCCTCATGTTTTTTCACCTTAATGCATTCTATGCATTAGGGGGAAAAACCTTCTGTCATGCAGCAGACCCCCAGACCCCCCGTTTTACTTACTTGAATCTGTTCTTTCTTGCTCCGGGGACGAGCACACCAGCTTTGGCCGATTGGATAGATTGATAGCAGCGCAGCCATTGGCTCCCGCTGCTGTCAATCAAATCCAATGACGCAGGTGCTGGGGTGCGGGGCGGAGTCCTACTGTCTGTGTCCATAGCCACAGCAGCAGGACACAGCAGAGTGCTTCTCTGATGGAGCACTCGAAAAGAGGAGGAGCCACGAGCACCGCTGAGGGACCCCAGAAGAGGAGGATTGGGGCCACTCTGTGCAAAACCAACTGCACAGAGGAGGTAAGTATGACATGTTTGTTATTTAAAAAGCAAAACAAAAAACGAGGGTTTAGTAACCCTTTATTTTTTTTAAAATAATAAACATGTTCTACTCACCTGTTTTGTGCAATCGTTTTGCAGAGAGCAGCCCCGATCCTTCTGGGGTTCCCTGCCAGCGCTCCTTCCTGTTCACATAAATGTCAGCGCTTACCGTGGTCACTTCCCTTTACATCAGTGGTTCTCAACCTGGGGGTCAGGAACCCCTCAGGGGTCAAATGACGATTTGCCAGGGGTCACCGAATCCTGGGCTGTTCCTGAAGCCAAAATGCTCTCCCAGCCTTTTCGCAGGCGCCCAGCAGGGCTATCCCTGGAGCCCGCGGCCGCCCACTCAACCTCTTCGCAGCTGCCCATTCAGTTCACGGCATGGCTGGGGGGCAGAGACTAGAGGTCAGCTGACTGGTGAGGAATGAAGTGGGTGGGGCTGGAGGAGACCCTATCTCCTGATTTCGGCAAAGGTGTCACTGCTGCGAGACACCACAAAGTCGGAAACACAGTGAAGCCGGAGAGCACTTAAGTTGACTGATCAGAACTCCCACCAGCATTGCCACTCATCCCATCCCCCGCCCCACCAAGGAATAAGAGAGGGATAAAAATAGAGAATACATGGAAGGGAGAGGAAAAGAGGGGAAGGAACAAAGAAAAATGGAGAGAAAGAATAAGAGAAAGAACAAGAAAGACGGCTAGAGAGAGGGATGGGGGGGGGGGACGACGACAAGAAATTAGCATAGAGAGAGATAAAAGGGAAAGAAAGGAGAACAAAGAGAAAGATGTAATGTACCATAATGGGTTTTAATACTGTACAAGTGAAAGAGACTCAGGGAGCGTTAAATGTCCGTGGGTTAGGGGCGCAAATTACTTGTCTTGCTTTGGGTGCTGACAACCCACGCTACGAAAATAATTTTACTGTTAGGGGTCCCCACAACTTGGGAAATTTTATCACGGGGTCATGGCACTAGGATAGGTTGAGAACCACTGCTTTACATGAATTCACTACAAACACCTGCTCTGCCTCAGAGGCTCCTCCTGAACTAATCCACACTCCCCAACAGCTCCTTATTTACCTCCCAAGACGTCATCCTAGCCATGCCCCTTAGCATAATGCCCGGTACACACAATGAGATTATCGGACAAATTCACAGTGGCAGGGCCTAGCACTGTCACAGTACATATAAGGTAACTCCACTTTTGTGAGAAAAAAATTAGTAAATAAAAAAAAAATATATAACTTACAGAATCACTACACAAGCCATATTGTAATTGAATGCTATTAAAAATGACCTTTCCTTTACATTCTGCATCGCTGTAATTTTCTGTGAGGTTAAATGCAATATGACAACCTGGAGGTATTCTGTACATCATTAGTGTACCCCCAGAGATGTAATTTCCTGCTTGTGTGATTGAGTTACTGAATTTCCCAGAAGTCTGCACTAAGTCAAATTATATTCATCCTCTGCAGATCATGGGTGCAATGCTCTGCAGGCATCCCTAGAAAAAAATAATAATAAACGCACATTTTTTTACCTGCAAAAAAATGTACATTTATTATTTTTTTATGAAAAGGTGAACTTATCCTTCAACATATCAAAACAGCAAGGCAAATGGGCTGTGGACATCACACAATAAAGGCCCAACATAACAGGCCTCAAAATAGTTTGTTAATCACTGTATGTTGTCAGAGTATTGAAATAATGCGCTGGAAGCTTCGTGGATGCAGAGAATACTCTACTTCCATGGAGAAATCAGAACATATCTTACAGCATGGAGACAGGAATAGGAACTCTGAGAAAATAAAACTTCCTCTCATACAATAGAGATTACAATAATAGAGTTACATTACACTATAATACTACAGTGCCACCTGCTGCATAGATCGGTATAATGCATACAGTTTATAAGCAACTTTGCTGTTGTATTTTCAACACTGTAGACCAGGGGTCCTCAAACTTTTTAGACAGGGGGCCAGTTTACGGTCCCTCAGACTGTTGGGGGGCCGCACTATAGTTTTAAAAAAAAAAGAGCTAATTCCTATGCACACATCTTATTTGTAGTGCAAAAAAAAAAAAAAAAAACACAGGAAAAAAACAGTACAATATTTAAAATAAAGAACAATTGTAATCAATATAAACTTATCAGTATTTCACAGACTCCCCTCATTACAGAACCACTCCCAATCACATACTTCCCCCATCACAGATCCCCCCATATCAGTCCCCCACCATAGCACAGAGTCCCCCACATCAGTCCCCCACCATAGCACAGAGTCCCCCACCATAGCACAGAGTCCCCCACATCAGTCCCCCACCATAGCACAGAGTCCCCCACATCAGTCCCCCACCAAAGCACAGAGTCCCCCACATCAGTCCCCCACCATAGCACAGAGTCCCCCACATCAGTCCCCCACCATAGCACAGAGTCCCCCACATCAGTCCCCCACCATAGCACAGAGTCCCCCACATCAGTCCCCCACCATAGCACAGAGTCCCCCACATCAGTCCCCCACCATAGCACAGAGTCCCCCACCATAGCACAGAGTCCCCCACCATAGCACAGAGTCCCCCACATCAGTCCCCCACCATAGCACAGAGTCCACCACATCAGTCCCCCACCATAGAACAGAGTCTCCCACCATAGCACAGATTCCCCCACCATAGCACAGAGTCCCCCACCATAGCACAGAGTCCCCCACATCAGTCCCCCACCATAGCACAGAGTCCCCCACATCAGTCCCCCACCATAGCACAGAGTCCCCCACATCAGTCCCCCACAATAGCACAGAGTCCCCCACATCAGTCCCCCACCATAGCACAGAGTCCCCCACATCACTCCCCCACCATAACACAGAGTCCCCCACATCAGTCCCCCACCATAGCACAGAGTCCCCCACCATAGCACAGAGTCCCCCACATCAGTCCCCCACCATAGCACAGAGTCCCCCACCATAGCACAGAGTCCCCCACATCAGTCCCCCACCATAGCACAGAGTCCCCCACATCAGTCCCCCACCATAGCACAGAGTCTCCCACCATAGCACAGAGTCCCCCACCATAGCACAGAGTCCCCCACATCAGTCCCCCTCCATAGCACAGAGTCCCCCACATCAGTCCCCCACCATAGCACAGAGTCCCCCACATCAGTCCCCCACCATAGCACAGAGTCCCCCACATCAGTCCCCCACCATAGCACAGAGTCCCCCACCATAGCACAGAGTCCCCCACCATAGCACAGAGTCCCCCACATCAGTCCCCCACCATAGCACAGAGTCCACCACATCAGTCCCCCACCATAGAACAGAGTCTCCCACCATAGCACAGATTCCCCCACCATAGCACAGAGTCCCCCACCATAGCACAGAGTCCCCCACATCAGTCCCCCACCATAGCACAGAGTCCCCCACATCAGTCCCCCACCATAGCACAGAGTCCCCCACATCAGTCCCCCACCATAGCACAGAGTCCCCCACATCAGTCCCCCACCATAGCACAGAGTCCCCCACATCACTCCCCCACCATAGCACAGAGTCCCCCACATCAGTCCCCCACCATAGCACAGAGTCCCCCACCATAGCACAGAGTCCCCCACATCAGTCCCCCACCATAGCACAGAGTCCCCCACCATAGCACAGAGTCCCCCACATCAGTCCCCCACCATAGCACAGAGTCCCCCACATCAGTCCCCCACCATAGCACAGAGTCTCCCACCATAGCACAGAGTCCCCCACCATAGCACAGAGTCCCCCACATCAGTCCCCCACCATAGCACAGAGTCCCCCACATCAGTCCCCCACCATAGCACAGAGTCCCCCACATCAGTCCCCCACCATAGCACAGAGTCCCCCACATCAGTCCCCCACCATAGCACAGAGTCCCCCACATCAGTCCCCCACCATAGCACAGAGTCCCCCACCATAGCACAGAGTCCCCCACCATAGCACAGATTCCCCCACATCAGTCCCCCACCATAGCACAGAGTCCCCCACCATAGCACAGAGTCCCCCACCATAGCACAGAGTCCCCCACTATAGCACAGAGTCCCCCACCATAGCACAGAGTCCCCCACATCAGTCCCCCACCATAGCACAGAGTCCCCCACCATAGCACAGAGTCCCCCACATCAGTCCCCCACCATAGCACAGAGTCCCCCACATCAGTCCCCCACCATAGCACAGAGTCCCCCACCATAGCACATCAGTCCCCCACCATAGCACATCAGTCCCCCACCATAGCACAGAGTCCCCCACCATAGCACAGAGTCCCCCACATCAGTCCCCCACCATAGCACAGAGTCCCCCACCATAGCACAGAGTCCCCCACATCAGTCCCCCACCATAGCACAGAGTCTCCCACCATAGCACAGAGTCCCCCACCATAGCACAGAGTCCCCCACATCAGTCCCCCACCATAGCACAGAGTCCCCCACATCAGTCCCCCACCATAGCACAGAGTCCCCCACATCAGTCCCCCACCATAGCACAGAGTCCCCCACATCAGTCCCCCACCATAGCACAGAGTCCCTCACATCAGTCCCCCACCATAGCACAGAGTCCCCCACCACAGCACAGAGTCCCCCACCATAGCACAGAGTCCCCCACCATAGCACAGAGTCCCCCACATCAGTCCCCCACCATAGCACAGAGTCCCCCACCATAGCATAGAGTCCCCCACCATAGCACAGAGTCCCCCACTATAGCACAGAGTCCCCCACCATAGCACAGAGTCCCCCACATCAGTCCCCCACCATAGCACAGAGTCCCCCACCATAGCACAGAGTCCCCCACCATAGCACAGAGTCCCCCACATCAGTCCCCCACCATAGCACAGAGTCCCCCACATCAGTCCCCCACATCAGTCCCCCATAGGGTTGCCACATCATCCCTTTAATCCAGGACACAAATTAATTACACAGGTTCTGAGGCTGATTTAATACAGATAAGGCACCAAGTGAGTTTAATTACCATCTTAATCAGCCTCAGAACCTGTGTAATTAATGTGTGTCCTGGATTAAAGGGATGATGTGGCAACCCCAGTCCCCCACCATAGCACATCAGTCCCCCACCATAGCACATCAGTCCCCCACCATAGCACATCAGTCCCCCACATCAGTCCCCCACCATAGCACAGAGTCCCCCACATCACAGATCTCCCCCTATCACAGACTCCCCCCGTGTGTCACAGATCCCCCATATCAATATTACACTCCCACTCAACACTTACCTGTATCACGCAGGACACGAGGCATGGTAGGTCCGGACGGAGGGCGGGACTTTGGAAGTGAGGGGCAGGTGATTGGTTCCTGGGACAGCCCTGATGCCTAGTAACCAATCACCTGCTTCTTAGCACAGAAGGCCCTTTTTCCGGGCCTGTCATGTTTCCCGTCCTGTGTGATGGAGGGAGCAGATGGCAGGGGGAGTGCTGCAGTTAAACAGGCAGTCCGCGGGCCGGATAAAAAACGCTGGAGGGCCGGATTCGGCCCGCGGGCCGTAGTTTGAGGACCCCTGCTGTAGACCCATCTAAATTGTAGAGGCCATACAGCAGTGGTCCCCAACCTTTTTGTCACCGGGGACCGGCTGCATGGAAGAAAATTGTGCCAAGGCCCGGCAAGGGGGGGGGGGGGGGGGGAAGCAGTGGGGGGGGGGAAGCGAATTTCGCTGGCAATTTATCGGGGCAAGAGCTGGTGTTCTGCTGTTGGTACTTCAATCATCACGGCACCATGGTTGGTATGGTGTCAGAATGAATGAAGCGCATTATTTCTTATATTACATTGTAATATAAATGAAATAGTTCAACTCACCATAATGCAGAATCAGTTGGAACCCTGAGTGTGTCACTTTCCATGTCGCCTGCCACCAGATGAGGAATGCCACTTGCCGCGCTGCCTGCCACCAGATGAGGAATGCCACTTGCCATGCTTGCCTGCCACCAGTTGAGAAATGCCACTTGCCCCGTCACCTGCCTGTGCCACCAGGTAAGGAATGCCACTTGCCACGCTGCCTGCCACCAAATGAGGAATGCCACTTGCCATGCTTGCCTTCCACCAGTTGAGGAATGCCACTTGCCACGTCACCTGCCTGTGCCACCAGATGAGGAATCCCTCTTGCCATGCTGCCTGCCACCAAATGAGGAATGCCACTTGCCATGTCACCTGCCTGTGCCACCAGATGAGGAATGCTACTTGCCACATCACCTGCCTGTGCCACCAGTTGAGGAATGCCACTTGCCACGTCACCTGCCTGTGCCACCAGTTGAGAAATGCCACTTGCCACGCTGCCTGCCACCAAATGAGGAATGCCATTTGCCGCGCTGCCTGCCACCAGATGACGAATGCCACTTGCCACGCTTGCCTGCCATCAGTTGAGGAATGCCACTTGCCACATCACCTGCCTGTTCCACCAGATGAGGAATGCCACTTGCCACGCTGCCTGCCACCAAATGAGGAATGCCATTTGCCATGTCACCTGCCTGTGCCACCAGATGGGGAATGCCACTTGCCACATCACCTGCCAGTGCCACCAGATGAGGATTTTCACTGCATTGGTGACACTGGTTCAGTGATCGTTCTTGAGTGAGGGCAGGAGAGCAGAGATGCGGGGTGGGCGGTGAGAGATGATGTCATCTCTCTGCTCCCCACCGCACCGCCGACATTCCTCACGCTGTGAGGGTGGAAGAGCGGTGATGCTAGGTGGGCGGAGAGAGATGTCATCTCTGCTCGCCAGCCCACTTCTCTCATTCGCCTGCCCGCTTTCTTCACCAGTGCCTCAAAATGTCATGCCGCCTGTCGCGGCCCGGCTGCAAAGACGCTACGGCCCGGTAGTGGGCCGCGGCCCGAGGGTTGACGACCCCTGCCATACAGTATATTTCTCCATATCCAGAGCCCCTTTACAGAGTAAGAGCTTGTTTACACTTGCGGTTGAGGGGGGTAAAACATACAGTTGCTTAACTCCTTCCCACCTGCCCTGATGTTCATTTAAAAGGTTCTGAATGCCTAAGGGGCAGGAATGATCGTCGATCATGTAACCACTCTGGTTGGCTGTCACAGTGATTGCATGATCATAAGCCAGTCCTGCCGGCCACAGATAGTTAGTCCAGACCGAGACTTCAAGAGGTGCAGAGAGGTGGAGTTTCAGGAGGCAGAGTCAGTAAGGAAATCACTGCTTGCAGGCAGCAAGGTACCATGGGATACATAGTCCTTAGACATTGAAAGTAAACAGCAGGGGAGAAGCTGAGAAGCATGCTGGGAATCCAGGAAGTTGTGAAAAGAGATGACCAACAGACAGGCAGAACTCACAACATGAGATGAGATATTTCAAGTAAGCTTATATTGGATTGTCAGATAAATCTATTGTTTGTATTGTTATTACAAATCCAATGTTATAAAATGAAAGTGTATGCTGTGACCATAGACTTCCTTTAAATGTATCTTTTTCAGGGGCAGATCCAGAGTCTAGTCTTGGGAGGGGCACTGGCAGAATTTTTTTTTGCGGGCAATTTATCCGGGAAATGGCTGGTGTTGGCGCTTCAATCATCCTGGCACCATGGTTGTTATGGTGTCAGGATGATTGTAGCGCATTATTTCTATTATTACATTGATATATAAAATGAAATAGTTCAACTCACCATAATGCAGAATCAGTGGGAGCCCTGAGCGTGTCACTTGTCACTGTCGACTGCCACCAGATGCGGATTGTCACTTGCCACATCACCTGCCAGAAATTGCGGATTGTCACTTGCCACGTCACCTGCCACAAGTTGTGGATTGTCAATTGCCACGTCACCTGCCACATGTTGTGGATTGTCACTTGCCATGTCGCCTGTCACCAAATGCAGATTGTAACTTGCCACATCACCTGCCACACGTTGTGGATTGTCACTTGCCACGTCACCTGCCACACGTTGCGGATTGTCACTTGCCACATCACCTGCCACACGTTGTGGATTGTCACTTGCCACGTCACCTGCCACAAGTTGTGGATTGTCACTTGCCACATCACCTGCCACATAATGCGGATTGTCACTTGCCACATCTCCTGTCATCAGATGCGGATTGTCACTTGCCACGTCACCTGCCACATGTTGCAGATTGCACTTGCCATGTCGCCTGTCACCAGATGCAGATTGTCACTTGCCATGTCACCTGCCACATGTTTTGGATTGTCACCTGCCACGTCACCTGCCACACGTTGCAGATTGTCACTTGCCACGTCGCCTGTCACCAGATGCGGATTGTCACCACTTGCCACGTCACCTGCCACAAGCTGCGGATTGTCACTTGCCACGTCACCTGCCACACGTTGCAGATTGTCACTTGACACGTCGCCTGTCACCAGATGCAGATTGTCACTTGCCACATCACCTGCCACACGTTGCAGATTGTCACTTGCCTGCTACAATTGTCACTTTCCTGCTAAGGTGGGGATTGTCACTTCCCATGTCCCAGAGTGAAGCCAGGCAACAGAGAGATGATGTAATTTCTCTGCTGCCCGCGGCTGCCTGCACAGTAAGGGTGTAACTGCAGGGATGCAGGGCGGGTCCTGGGTGGTGAGAGATGATGTCTCCTCTCTGCTCCTTGTCCTGCCGGCCCACTGATTGGCCAGCCACCCACTCACCTCCTGACTGGTCCGGCCGCTCACACAACGAGCCACCTGCCCGCTCACCCACCTGCTCGTTGAGCTGCCTGCCGAGCCGCCCGCTCACTCACCCGCCCACCAAGCTGCCCGGCCTCCCGCCGGGCTACCTGCCCACCGTGCCACCGGGCTACCCGCCCGCCGCGCCGCCGGGCTGCCCCGCCTGCCAGGCCACCGGGCAGCTCAGCATGTGGGTGATTGACCAGCGGGCACCCTCTCACTCACCCGCTGACTGGCTCGCCGCTCACCCGCAACTAATTTCTTGAGGGGGGGGGGCAAATGCCAGTACCTAAATTTGACTGGGTATCAGTCTCTTGCAGCCCCTGTGCAGAAGATCTCAAGGGTGCAAGGAAAGCAGCACAGCCAACAGAAGGAGAAGGTAGAGTGACAGGGAGAGGAGGTCATCACCGGGTTGCTTCACTGTCCAGTCACAATTTAATGGTAGGTGCATGACAGCCTGGGCTCAGAAAGTTGGTTGAAACATGCTGGCCATCAGACTGAGGACAGATAGTCATAGAAAAGAACTACTGAAAGAGAGTTAAAGGTAAAGATTTTACTTTTATTTTACCTTTTTAATCGGCTGTTATTTTATATCTTCATATTTTTGGCTAGGGTTCTGATTTAAGTATGTACCTCTTAAAGTGATACTAAAGTTAATTTTTTTTCATTTAAAAATAACAAACATGTTATACTTACCTCCTATGTGCAGTGGTTTTGCAAAGAGCAGCCCAGATCCTCCTCTTCTTGGGTCCCTTGCTGGCACTTCTGGTCCCTCCCTCCTGCCCCCCCCAGCAAGCAACTTGCTATGGGGGCACCCGAGTCAAGCTGCTGCTCCGTGTGTACATTCAGACACGGAGCCACCCCCTCGCTCTCCTCATTGATGCACTAACATTGATTGACAACAGCAGGAGCCAATGGTGCCCTGCTGCTGTCTCAGCCAATAAGGAGGGAGAGTCCTAGGCAGCTGAGATTCTCGTGCAACATTGCTGGATCGAGGTGGGCTCAGATAAGTATTAGGGGGGCTGAGGGGGGCTGCTGCACACTAAAGGTTTTTTTATCTTAATGCATAGAATGCATTAAGATAAGAAAACCTTCTGCCTTTAGAACCACTTTAAGGCTGGTGGTTGATATTTAGCCCCTACTAGTGGTTCACTAGACCAACCTTCTTCAAGCTTTCATCCCATTAAGCCAGAATGGAGCTCTTGTGCACAGTTATGAACATATATTGATTCTTTCATTTCAAGGACCTGTAGTAGAACGCAGAATCTAAGCAGAAAGTGTAAACTGATATGTTGATATTAGAACCAGTGGATTTTTAAGTTTATTGTTGTTTGTCTTCAGAATAGATTTGCTTTCAGCTTGCACTGACTTCCTATAACAGTCAGGCTACTTTGTCAGTTGTCTTATATTGGCTGTCAGTCAAAATATGCCAGAAAATATGCATACAGCTCTTAATATCTAAAACGTCAATCAGCAGTAAGATAAGTAAGTCACGGTTGCAGATAATATTTATTTCTGTAAGCTGACTAAACATTACCTTCGTCCATGGAGAGGTTAATATCTGATCATCTTAAAGCTGTGGAAATTGCCTTCCTTAAAATAGGACTTGACATTATTGATTGCAGATATACATTATGTTACAGAAGGTCAGAGATGACTGAGTTGCAACTTGTCAGCATTTTATTGCACAGTACAATGGGCAAACTATTCTTCACTCAGGTTGTAGGGGAAAATAAAACTATCTACATCTATCAGGGCAATAGAAGTCTTCTTTTTAGTTTCAGTGATGACATTTAAAAGCCATTTTAGCAAAATAGCATTAAAAGAATCTACCCACAGATTTAATTAAAAACTGGAAAGTGCAAATCTGGCTCAGCTTTGCATGGTAGCCAATCAGCTTCTAACTTTAGCTTGTTCAATTAAATCGGAGCTCCACCCAAAACAGGAAGATCCGTTTTAGCCACTCCTAACCCCTTTCCCCGGCCACATTAGGCATGTCATTTTTTTTGGGGGGGGGGAGCGGGTACCTAGCTTTGACAGGTACCCGCTCCCATTTCTCCTCCCTCCCTGCAGTCTTTTGGGACATGTCACAAAGCCTCCCAAAGCTGCTTACTGCGATAGCCAGCTATAAATGAGAGTGGTGGCAAGTTTGTGTTATCACGTGAGTGTTTGTATTGGTCCAGCAGTGCACCAACACCTTTGCAGCCATTGTGCTCTTGCTGGGTGTTTGGTGTGCTCCTGTACCTTTAAGGAGGGGTGGGCTCCCCTCCAGCCACCTGCCCTCATTTATCCATTAAATGCATGTGCCTCTACTGTGGGGACACTCATACGTTAGTGTTAGGACCACAGATACAAGGGTGCCGTGATGTGGCTCTGTGGCTCACGCATGCGTTTGCAAATGCGTGCGGACTAAACCCCTTTTTTAACGCTTACTGTTAGATAGGTCAATTTGGTTGTCTGCAAGCTGGTGGTAAGTAGACTTTGGCTTTTTCCTGGGCATTCCCCAGACACTTGTTGGTACCTGTTTTAGCCTCCCAAAGCTGCTTACTGCGATAGCCAGCTATAAATGAGAGTGGTGGCAAGTTTGTGTTATCACATGAGTGTTTGTATTGGTCCAGCAGTGCACCAACACCTTTGCAGCCATTGTGCTCTTGCTGGGTGTTTGGTGTGCTCCTGTACCTTTAAGGAGGGGTGAGCTCCCCTCCAGCCACCTGCCCTCATTTATCCATTAAATGCATGTGCCTCCACTGTGGGGACACTCATACGTTAGTGTTAGGACCACAGATACAAGGGTGCCGTGACGTGGCTCTGTGGCTCACGCATGCGTTTGCAAATGCGTGCGGACTAAACCCCTTTTTTAACGCTTACTGTTAGATAGGTCAATTTGGTTGTCTGCAAGCTGGTGGTAAGTAGACTTTGGCTTTTTCCTGGGCATTCCCCAGACACTTGTTGGCACAGGTCCCAGAAGACTGCTGGACCATTCAGCAGGCACAGCGTGACTCGTGCATGCACAGTGCACACCTGGTTGTGAAGGCGAAAGCTGTCACAGCCAGGTGCCCACAGTTGAAATGCCAGCGCCAGGAAGAGGAGAGGAAGAGAAGCGATGGTTCTGGTGATCACATCGCTGGATCGTGGAACAAGTGAGTGTGTGTTTATTAATAGTCAGCAGCTACTCTTTTTGTAGCTGCTGACCTTTATTAAACACGAAAATGACTGGAGCTCCGCTTTAAGCTTTGACAAAAAAACAAAAAAACCTGGAAGCTGATTGGTTTCTTTGCACAGCTGCACCAAATTTTGCAGTCTCCGGTTTTAGTAAATCATCCCCACAGTATATTAGTATATTTTAAACTTTTATACATAATTAAATCAAGAAATGCTGGTTTTGGATATATTTTCTTTATTAAAAATAAATAAATATAAATATATACACACACACACACATACACACACATATATATATATAGGGATCCCAGTGTACTTATCTTCTATGGCATTGATACAGTGCAAGAAAACTGGCGTGGTGGCAATAGAGAAATTTCAATCTCCAGAAATGAAACTAGCTGGATATATCAGCTAGGATCCCTTGCCCCTAGAGGGTTGAACCTGGAAATAGACTTAAACTGTTTTATAGCCAATCCCTAAATCCCTTAAATACCGATATACAAAGATGAGGGAACAGATTCCCAGTTAAATAATCTTTAGACTATAGGTTTTTTATACCAAAATGATAGAATCAATACGTTACAATACACTATATATATAATCATTAGAAGGTGAAATATTCCGCCCCTGTTTTCCACTCTGCCTTTTATAGGTTGGGTCTAGGGCCTCATTTAGACACGTTCGCCTCTATCTAACCGTATGTATTATGTATTCCTTTAACCGTTGAGTTATCTAATATGGAGGTCCTATGGCCCCGTGGATGGGTACTATATGGACCAGGATGGTGTATAGCACCCTCCTGACACCATACATAAAGGTCCACGGTCAGATTAATATACAGGTGGCCAATTAAAGACTAATTCATGGTTCCATATACATAAAATGTTTACTCTAGTACTTTATGTGCCAAGCATCTGTATGCCATAAAAAAACTTTTTAGCCTACCCCCCTTTCCAGCTCACCCCCCCCTCCCCCCCCTCCCCTTTTGTTATCTCTAGTCCAAAACTCCTATATCATCAACCTCCATTTTTATATATATATATATATATATATATTTAAAATGAGAGGTCCAGAATACATATATTTTTATTATGAACTACTTGCAATCTTCCTAGTTCATTTAATGTTTAATCTTCATCTCCCTCTTTTAAATATCTCCATTTTGCATTTTTAAAAAATGTTTTTGTCATTTTTTACTTTTTGTCATTTTTTCAAAAATTTTAAAATTTTATTTTTATTTTTATATATATTTTTCTGACTCCTGGTCTAGTATATAATTTTTCATTAATTTTTCATTTTTTATTTTATAATTTTTCATTTTTTAATAATTTTTCATTTTTTAATAATTTTTCATTTTTTAATAATTTTTCATTTTTTATTTTATTAATAAATTTTGTATTTTTTTACTATCAAGGAGCACTATATACATTTTATAAAACATTTTTTATAATACCAAGGTTTATTATTTCCTATTACGTCTTCCATTTCTATGTTCCATTTTCCTATTCCCAATTCATTCCATTTTTAACCTATTCCCCTATTTTCCTTACACGCTTAATTTAAATACCTCATTCATTATGAGTCTGACAAATTAGGATAAACAGCTAATATACATAAGTAATATGGTTTTCCATCTCCAACAATAGATTCCGTTGACGGATAGGTGTAAACTGTAGAAAGTATAGAATGTACTGATAACTATGTCTGATTGTTCTGGGTGATATGTAGACCTGCGGCTCTGTTAATCATACACCTCCCAAGCGACATTTACATAATTAGGGGAGGATCTATAGAGCCGGGAGGACTATATCCTTGTGTGAAGCGTGAAGTGTCGACACCGTCTTTGACAAGTCTGATGACGAAACGCGTAAGGCGGAGTCACGCTCACACGTCATACCCGGAAGACCCGGCTGGAACGCAAGGTGGGACGCACATTCGGATTACTTCCTGATCCCATCCTTAGCCGACAGCCGTGCTTGTACTGTTTGTAAGAACTTGTAAGAACTTTTATTTATTTGTTAATAAAAACCGGACATACTTCACTACAGAAACCCCCTGTCTATTTCTTTGTATGAGGAGGATTTAGCAGAACGGAGGTGGAGACTAGTGAAGGGATCCACGCCTGGATTATCAGAAGGGGACCCCTACATCTGATCACCGGAGCGAACCCACGGAGTAGTGGAGCCCAGGAGAGACATCTACAAAAGACAGCTACCCAAAGACACCCACTCCTCTGCATAGTACCCCCGTGGGGGTGACGGATTCTGGTGAGTGGGGGAGCATGGGGGGGGGGGAGCACTTGGAGTCACCAGCTTCTACATGCATGGATGTCACCATTCATTATCCTTTGGGCATTTTTAACTGCATGCTGATCGTTCCCCGGCTTGCATAGAATCCTTGTCTTTCCAAACAAGACATCCAACTTTGCCTGGTTTCACTACAGAGACTTTTTATATAAGCTGCTTGTATATATGCTGTTTAGAATTTAAGTGATGTTTGGACTTTAATTCAAATTATATATGAGCTTTAGGGGGTTTAATGCACTAGAACACAGAGCCCTAGTAATTAATTTTCCACCAAACACAGTGCACTTGAGTTTTTACACAAATTGCTGATGTGGTAATCTTTATGGATATTGATAGCCCCTAAAATACGGTGTTTTTTTCACGGTTAATAGTAACCCCAATTAGGGGGCGATACACTACTAAAAAACTTTTCTTGTTGGTTTGTTGCAAATGTATAGAATTATAATGTAGGATGGGCAAATGTTATCTAACTCATCTGTTGGAACACATGAGAGGTATTACACACATAAATAATATAGAGGAAGTGCACTTTTATTCCTAAAAGGTCACATATATAAATATATATACATGTATATTTTTTCACTAAAAATTTTTTTTCACCCAACTCACTTTTAATCTTTTGCCATGTGTAAGGGTTTATTCATTTAGGGGACTTATTATTAAGTCCAATTTTCCCTTATACGCGCTTTCTTCACTTGACTTTACTGTGAACCACTCTTATCACTATTTTTGGTTTATAGAAACATACACATACATACATACATATAGAGTGAGAGAAAATAATTATTTGATCCCCTGCAGATTTTGTAAATTTGCTCACTTTCAAAGAAATGAAGGGTCTATAATTTTTATCATAGATGTATTTTAAATGAAAAAGACAGAATATAAAAAAAAATTCCCGAAAAAAATGCACAAAACACATGCTTTAAATTAGGTTGCCGCTCAGTGAGTAAAATAAATATTTGATCCCCAAGCAAAACATGACTTGGTACTTGGTGGAGAAACCCTTGTTGGCAAGCACAGAGGTAAGACACTTCTTGTAGTTGGTGACCAGGTTTGCACACATCTCAGGAGGGATTTTGGTCCACTCTTTTTTACAGCTCTTCTCTAAATTCTTAAGGTTTCTTGGTTGTCTCTTGGCAACTCAAAGTTTCATCTCCCTCCATAAATTTTCTATAGGATTAAGGTCTAGAGATTGACTAAGCCATTCTAAGACCTTAATGTGCTTCTTCTTGAGCCACTCCTTTGTTGCCTTGGTGGTAAGTTATGGGTCATTGTCATGCTGGAAGACCCATCCACGACCCATCTTCAGTGTTCTGGATGAGGGAAGAAGGTTCTCATCCAAGATTTTCCAATACATGGCCCTGTCAATTGGCGCCTCAATGCGGCAAAGTTGGCCTGTACCTTTAGCAAAAAAACAGCCCCAAGCATCATGTTTCCACCTCCATGTTTGACTGTAGGGATGGTGTTCTTAGGGTCATAGTCAGTATTTTTCTTCCTCCAAACACGGCGAGTCGAGTTAATGCCAAATAACTCAATTTTGGTCTCATCAGACCACAGCAATTTCTCCCAATCCTTCTCTGAATCATTTAGATGTTCATTGGCATGACAGTACATGTGCCTTATTGAGGAGGGGGACTCGCCCTGTTTGGAGAGAAAAAAAAGCTGACTAAGAACACCATCCCTACAGTCAAGCACAGAGGTGGAAACATTATGCTTTGGAGCTGTTTCTCTGCTAAAGGTATAGACCGACTTTGATGCATTAAGGGGCCAATGAACAGGGCCATATATTGTAAAATCTTGGATGAGAACCCTCTTCCCTCAGCCAGAACACTGACGATGGGTCATGGATAGGTCTTTCAGCATGACAATGACCCAAAACATACCTCCAAGGCAACAAAGGAGTGGCTCAAGAAGAAGCACATTAAGGTCATGGATTGGCCTAGCCAGTCTCCAGACCTTAATTCTATAGAAAATTTATGGAAGGAGCTGAGACTTTGAGTTGCCAAGTGACAACCAAGAAACCATCAGGATTTAGAGAAGATCTGTAAAGATGAGTGGACCAAAATCCCTCCTGAGATGTGTGCAAAGTTGCAAACCTGGTCACTAACTACAAGAAACATCTTACCTCTGTGCTTGCCAACAAGGGTTTCTCCACCAAGTACTAAGTCATGTTTTGCTTGGGGATCAAATACTTATTTTACTCACTGAACTGCAACTCAATTTATAACATTTGTATCATGTGTTTTTTTCTGAATTTTTTTTTTTATATCCTGTCTCTATCATTTAAAATACACCTATGATACAAATAATAGACTCCTCTTTTTTTTGGAAGTGAGCAAACTTACAAAATCTGCAGGGGATCAAATAATTATTTTCCTCACTGTATATATATATATATATATATATATATATATATATATATATATATATATGTATTGTATTTATATATTTTTAATAAATATTTTGTAATTTAATATCCAGCAAGCAATAGAGGCTTAATACTCCTTTTTCAATTAATTAGCCTGAGCAGCGACTCATACACCTCACTTCCCCTCCCACTGTACTGCTTTGTCTGAGCTTTCATTCAACATACCTGAAGTAAACAACATCTCTTCCTGTGAGAAAACTCACAGTGATCAAAAAATCTATTTCCATGTATTGAATGATTAATTATAAAATAAAGATTTTTTATATACATATAATCTAAGGCCAAACGTTTGTGAACACCTCACCATCGCACCTTTAGGAGTTTCGATTTCCCAAACCATGGTATTAATATGGAGTTCCCTTCTCCCCTTTAAGGCAGTAACAGCCTCTGCTCTTTTGGAAAGGCCTTTTACAAGAGTTTGGAGTTTGTCTGTGACATATATATGGCCTATTCAGCTAAAAGAACATTTGCGGGGTAAGGTACTGGTGTTGAATATGCACTAGACTTCATCACAAAGGTCTTCTGTTGGGTTGACGTGAGGACTCTGTGTGGGCAACTTGAAATCCTAGAAGCCAGTCTCATAAAACTATGTTCTGGCTTTGTGCACAGGAGCCCATAAACTGGTTCTATGCGCAGGAGCCCATTCCATCCAAAACAAAAAGAGCTTCTCCCAAAATGTTGCTACATGGTGGAAAGAGCACAGTTCTCTAAAATCTCTTGATATGTTGTAGAATTAAAGTGATTGTAAAGTTTTTTTTTTTGTTTTTTTTTTATATATATATATAAAAATAACAAACATTATATACTTACCTGCTCTGTTGCAATTTTGGGTGGCAGTTGGCATAAACAAATTAATTAACTCCAATAAGCAAACCTCTGAGTGTTGAGATCTATAAATCCAAGTCTGAATACCAGAAGATTATATGATGGACACCGATATGAGGAGACATAGGGGAAGATTTACTAAAACTGGAGCACCCAGAAAAATATTGACACTTTGGGCCCAATTTGGACATTTGCACTTAGGGGGGTTGCCAGCAGTTTAGACATTAATGGCTGTGTTTTTAGAGTTATTTTTAGGGGACAGCAAATTTACACTGTTATACAAGCTGTACACTCACTACTTTACATTGTAGCAAAGTGTCATTTCTTCTGTGTTGTCACATGAAAAGATATAATAAAATATTTACAAAAATGTGAGGGGTGTACTCACTTTTGTGAGGTACTTGTACATGTAAAAGCTATTAGGATTTGAGCACAGGTATGTCTAGTTTTTGTTTCAGAGCATCGGTGGGGAACCTGAGAACAAGCGGATTGGGGCTGCTCTATGCAAAACCAGTACACAGAGCAGGTAAGTATAACATGTTTGTTTTTTTCTTTTTCTTTTAGTATTACATTAAGCTCCAGGGAAATTGAGTGCAACTGCACTTGCAAAGTGCCTGGTCTATTTGCTTTTAGTAAATCAAGCCCACAGTCTCTTTATATAGTCCGGTATGATTCTTCATTAAAAAGTTTAACAGCCCCCAAAAATATAATTCTATGCATTCATTTTTTTTTTATTTTGTCTTTGCTTCCCTGCTTTCTCTATCTGTAGGTATACTTTTGTAAGATAATGTGCAAATAAGTTCAAAAGCAATGTCCCTTTTTGATAAAAGATGGTAAACATGTTTTAGGCATACCTCCCAACTTTTTGAGATGGGAATGAGGGACACCTACTAGCAAAAGTACTAACACACCCCATGCCACGTCCCCTTAAAGGAAAATGAAACCAAAAAAAAAAAGTTAAACCTACAAGTGCTACTATTCCTTTATATTGGCTTTTTAAATTTACAAATGCAGCAATTTAGAAATAGGGTGGAAGGTTTAGCACTGGGTATACACTTTTGAAAGATAAATAATGAATTTTATATACAATTATAAAGATCAGACCAAAATGAGGGATACATGAGGAAGAAAAAGGGACAGAGGGACATTGTTCCAAATCAGGGACAGTCCCTCGAAATCAGGGACAGTTAGGAGCTATGGTTTTAGGTGACACTGTTGTTTCATAATGTGGCTCCAGCAAAATTGCAAATTTAGAGGCAACCACCTTACCAAAAGAAAACAACTGCCAAACAAAGTAGAGAGGAGAAAGAACAAAAATGAAGATCTGATATTTACTGTTTACCTTTGTTTGTTTCAAAGTTTTTAGAGTATCCATATATGTGCACTCTTACTCCCTTTACATCTTGGTCATTACTATATGAAATAGAGGTTGGTTAATGGAATAAAAATAAATAAAATAAAATATATCTACACTATCTATCTATCTATCTATCTATCTATCTATCTATCTATCTATCTATCTATCTATCTATCTATCTATCTATCTATCTATCTATCTATCTATCTATCTATCTATCTATCTATCTATCTATCTATCTATCTATCTATCTATCTATCTATCTATCTATCTATCTATCTATCTATCTATCTATCTATCTATCTATCTATCTGTCTATCTATCTATCTGTCTATCTATCTATCTGTCTGTCTGTCTGTCTGTCTGTCTGTCTGTCTGTCTGTCTGTCTGTCTGTCTATCTATCTATCTATCTATCTATCTATATATAATATGTGTGTTTGGATATTTACCGCATGCACAATGTCAAATTCTAAGTTTATATACCCTTTGGAAATAAAAAATCTATATTTTGTTAGCCATTTTTAAGTGACATTTCAACACCACAAAATGTGTCCATTCTAAGTAGATGATTTTCTGAAAATGCTCAGAAACTACAGATGGTTGCTGATACTCAATTTATTTTTTCATTATCATAGGTTTTACTTGTCTGGCAGGCAGAATCAAAAACTAATTATTTTGTTCCTTGGATATCTGTCTTAATCAGCTTAGCCTGCCTACTCTGCTGGTCTATCTCTGACTGTTTTTCTGCATGGAAAACCTCATGATTCTCATTTATCATGCTTGAACTATGCTGCACTTCAGATAAGTCTCACAAACTGGAACTTCTTTTTATTGGCATTTTAGCTTAACCGTCATAGTGTCACATACTCCAGGCACCTTTCTGAATGTGTTTTGACTGTAGCCATATGAGTCATATTGCCCAATATGTATCTGATTCTTGGCCCAGTTCGACTTCTGCCTCAGTTGCTGGGCTGTTGAGAGCATAGAGTTCTCAAATAAGAGGAATGCAAAGTTGCTGACACTCTGCTAACTGTTAGATAATAGACATGTTCTGTTTATGGAACTTCCCCAATGGAGAGTTTCTATACTTGATGAAAGTGTGTTTATAAGGGTGTTTTTTTTAACAAACAATAAACCCTAATATTTAAAAAAGTTTAAAAAAGCAGTACAGCGCTAGAAATATAAATCCCTATAAAACATCGATTACAGTTTTTCTCCATTGTTTTGGCTCATTTCTTGAAACAGAAATGACATTCTCAAAACAACATGGACAAATCTCCAAACCACTTGGCAATTGTTCACAACTGAATTGAATTTCTCATTCATTTCATCAAAATTGCAAATGTCTCAGTACATGTCTCAATGTCTCAGTACATTTTTCAAATGATTAAGTACAAGTAGCCTACATTTAGCACAATTTCCAAGTGAATAGATCTTGTTGATCTAAACTGATTGTCAATTCTCAGTCTAATGGTTGTTCTCTCCAAAACGTGTCAGCGTCATTTCATTGTTTAAGTCATCACATGCACAATAGTCTGTTCAATTGTCAAAATTATTCAGGAACATAATACCATGAATACCATATATGAATCTCTTGGAACATTTGATAAAATGATTACAGCAATTGACAGTCAGGTGCAACTAGAACTTGACTAACAAAGGAGGAGTTGGTCTCAGATGACCAATCAAACAGTATGTTTAGCTACCTGACAGGTGCTGTCCATGATTGTAAATGCTGCCAAACATGTATATATAGATTTGACCATGCAGGACGAGTACAATTTCTGAACATGGAGGCACCTGCCCAAGTAAATGAACAAGGGAAACTGCCTGCTCGAGGAAGAGGAAGAAGAAGAGGAAGAGGAGTAAGGGTGAGTGGTGGTGGAATAGGGGGAAGAGGCCGAAGAGCACGAAGACACTATGCTGTCCCTGATGAAATTCGGGCCACAATTATAGATCATGTCATCAACCATGGCCTCACAATGGCGGAGGAAGGTCGCCGAGTGCAGCCTAATGTGCCTCGCTCTACAGTCTTCTCTATCATCCAAACCTTTCGCAGGGAAAACAGGTATGTAGTCAGTCAATGATGGAATTATATAATGTATAGGACAGGATACTGTGCATACAGCAACAAATATGTTTATTTACTCATTTACGTATTCATTTAGTGTGCGTGTGTGTGTGTGATAGGCCTACAGTATTACAGTAACTTACCTCAGTGGGATGTTACGTATGATGCTAACAATGACAAGAAAAATATTGTAGAAAATAAACTATGGAATAGTATGGACTAGTTTATTTTCTACAATATTGATGATACAGTTTACAGTAGTATTCCAGTCACTGTGCAGTGATGCATTGGAATTGTGGTAAAGTTACTGTAAGTAAAACAACAATACGATTACATTGGTAACTCATTCTGTACGGAATACATAAGGTATAAATTACGAATGGAGTGTTGTCCTTTGAATTCTATGTCTAGGATTGGACGACAGCCTGGCACGGGTGGCCGAGGAAAACTTCTCAATGAACAACAAGAACAAGAGATCTGTAACATGGTGTTTGCAAATAATGCCATCACATTGAGACAGATCCGCACTGCAAGACAAAGCCATATTCCAAAATGTCAACTCTATAAGCATCTCCACAATGGCCCGCATATTGAAGAAGCATCAGATGACAATGAAGTAAATTTACAGGGTACCATTTGAGAGGAACTCTGACAGAGTGAAAGAGCTGCAGTACCAGTATGTACATGTAAGTCAGTCACTGGTTGTCCATCAAGATAACCTTTTTACAATTACCGTAAGCAGTGGTTCCTGAAATGTATTGGTTTCAGTAGCCACTTTACCTGATTTCTGAATCTAGGTAATCCAGGTATGAAAGTATTTGATTTAGGTATCTGATTTATAAACATTTTGTCTAAAAACTGCAGCTTACTGTATGATGCAATTATCATTATAATCCTTATTTTCTTATTTTGAAGAATATAACATACAATACAGTAAGAAAAAGGGTCAAAGAGCTGCAATTACAGTAGTGCCTCCCATGTAAATCTATCTAATACTGTGGGTTTTACTGTAACATTTCAGTAAGTCTACTCATTGATAATTTTTCCCCTCCCCTTTCTGTCAAATACCCCCTGTAGTACCTCTGCATAAGGTACATGTACCTCAGGTTTGGAACCACTGGAATACTGGCCAGTAATATATTGAACTTGTTTAGAACATAGAACATTCCTATGTAACTGTCTGTAACTGTAGTGTATGACTCTTCTGTATGACTGACTTGATGTTTTCTTTTTTTACTCTATTGTAGAGAATAATGGCATTGGAAGGAAACGAGACCTCTCACATACTCGTGTATGTGGATGAGGCTGGCTTCAACCTGGCCAAGGGCCGAAGACGTGGCCGTAATTTTATTGGCCACCGGGCCACGGTGGATGTCCCAGGCCAGCGAGGGGGTAATATAACTATGTGTGCTGCCATTTCTGAGAATGGTGTGGCCACTCACATCCCCAGTCTTGGCCCATAGAATACACAGAAGCTCCTCATCTTCTTGGACCGCCTTCATTTGGATTTGATCCCTGAAAATAAGAGAGGTCTCATAGGGCCTCACCTACCACAATATATAATTGTATGGGACTATGTGAATTTCCACAGTGGCCTGCTTATCAGGGCCTGGTTCACTGCTCATCCAAGGATGGATATGGTGTTCCTACCACCTAACTCTCCTTTCCTCAACCCTATTGAGGAGTTTTTCTCCGCTTGGAGGTGGAGAGTGTATGAGCATCGAGCTCAAGATCAGAGGTCCCTGCTCCATGCAATGGACGCTGCCTGTGAGGATATTACAGGAGATCAGTGTAGGGGATGGTTGTGACATGCACACCATTTCTTCCCTCGTTGCATCGCAAGGGAGGATATACGCTGCAATGTTGATGAGAATCTGTGGCCAGACAGACAGCAGCGTGTGGATGGGCAGGAGGGTGAGGACGGTGACCAGTGAAGAGATGTTACAGTAGTTGTGAAACTCCAGCTTTATTTACAGCATTGTAGGCTAAATGTAATTTTCCTTGTTTTTTGTTTGTGTGTTTATATTTTTGTATATTACTGTATAATAAATGTTCTTTTTACTCTAATGTATGGACTTACTGTAACTTTGTGTGTAAATGATAATGGTTACAATACTGTAAAGTGATTTTTCCTTGGCAGTATGAGTGCAATCTGTGATGTCAAACCTTGGAGGCTACTCTTAGCCTAAAATCTTTTCTTTTTTTTCAGTTTTATACACAATTGTATTCAGTTAGCTAGACAAAAACTGTAATCATTGTCAATGAAGGACTGGGCTAAGACTGAAAGGTGGACATGAGGAATATTGAGGGATATTGAGGGATGAGGGATATTTCAATGGTCCTCTGCCTTAGGCTAGGTTCACACTGCTGCGGTGCGGGAACGCAGCAAATTTACTGCGGGTTCCCGCATCGCACCAACTCTCGCGGCAGTTTACACTGCCATATGCGAACTGCTGGGGAGTGTCATACAATGTTAACGACACCCCCAGTTCAGCTCGCATATCGCACTGCGAACTGACAATTCGGACATGTATCGGATCGCATAGGTGTGAACACCCATGCGATCCGATTCTGGTCCAAACAAAAAAAAGGGTCCTGTGCGAGTTTGGACCGAATGCGGTGCGATATCAGCCATACTATCTGTATGGCTGATATCGCACAGCACAGACATCGCATGTGATGTGAACAGCAGTGCACTGCAAATCACATACAATGTCTGCCACCGCAGCAGTGTGAACCCAGCCTTAGAGACAAAACATCTAAACATTTTGACTTGCAGTGCTTACACAATGCCAAAGGGATGAAGCATTTTGGGGGCACTGACTATTTGAATGAGAAAGAAATTTATTTTTGACACATGAGTGAACTGTTTTGGGAAAGATATGAGCTTTTGAAGGTGAACCATGGTGTTGTGCTGAACCATCCAGGTTATTTTGGCAAAAGCACCAAGAGAGTGGAGAACGTCTGGTCTGTTTCAAGAAATGAGCCAAAGCAATTGAGAAGAATCTTTGCCATTTTGGTAGCACTGACTCTTTATATGGGAAAGGAATATGGTTTTGAAACATGAGTGAACAGTTTTGGGAGAGATATGAGCTTTTGCACGTGAGTTAAAGTGTTGTGCTGAACTGTAAGACTGTTTTGCCAAATTAACTTAGAGTTTTGAGAATGTAATTTCTGTTTCAAGAAATGAGCCAAAACAATGGAGAAAAACTGTAACATAAAAGTCCATAAAATAATCGATGTTTTATAGGGATTTATATTTCTAGCGCTGTACTGCTTTTTTAAATTTGAGTTGTTGGATTTGATAAATTTTATCCTCAGTATTCAGCTGCTTTAGTTTACAACATAAGTGATTAGCGCTGGTTGAGTTTTTCTTATATTGTCAATAAACCCTAATAAACTCTAGCCTGTCTGCCACAAAAAATGATTTTCATTAAGTAAAATGCCCTTATGTCCAGATCCACAAAATATTAGTTGATCCCATGTACAAAAGGCAGTGACCCCACAGATACCATAAAGGCCAAGTGCTCAGGCTTCACCAAGTTAAAGTGAAGAGAACTTTAGTCTGAAATGAAGTCCCGATAAATCACTTCAAACTGGTCCCTTTTGCAGGTAAAGTTGTGAAGGTAAAAAAAACCTTATCCTTTACAACCACTTTAAACACAACAAAGATTGGGTTGGATTATCAGGACTGACTACAGGTCACAAAAACAGAACTAGAATCCATTTTCATGCCTCTATAAATTTACATCAGGATGAATAAACAACTACCTTGATTAAAACTAGATAATTAAAAAACTCTTTTGATCAGCCCAAGACATGACCAATGTTTTAGGTTTTTTTGGTAAAATAATGACCTTAAAATAATGCCAAGAGAATGGTATCTATTAAATATAGAGCCATATATGACAACTTATCCTGTGCTATCTGAAAATAGATACATGATAAAAAAAGGGGAAATATTGTATAATTTTTTATTACGTGACATATATTTATTTTGTACATTTTATACATTTGTTCATCAAACTACCTGTGCGATCAAGTTACATGTGCTTAACAAGGATGAATATAAATCCTAAATACACTCTCCCTGAATTCAAACTGTGCAGGCACTGAAAAGGCAATTCAATCTGGAATTTAACAGACAGAGTGACTTGTATTTGATCTGCCTGCCTGACCTGCTGACCCAACTCCCATTTGTAACACTGCAGCCCTTTTATTTGAAAAAAAATCATAATCTTGTGCAATTGCACTAGCTCACTGCCAATTTTAAACAGTACCTGCAATAGGAGTGTGCTGATCTGTTCTGGTTGTGTATTTACTTTACACAAAGTCAGGTGGACATTGGAAGGCATAGGCAGAAGGGGAGAAATAGGTAGAGAGTTAAAGCACAGGCAAAAGATCTGCGGAGAGTGGATAGTGATTTGCATCTATCACCTACCTGTGGCCCTCCTTGAAAAATTCAAGAAAGTGGCACCCACAGCATTGTAACTGACCTGTGCAGGAAAAGCTTTTGAGCAGAACACTGCTATTTTCAGAGGGCTTGAGTCCTATCATTGCCATTGAGGCAACAATTGATAATCTCCATGCTTTAAGCACCCATTTGCCTAAAATAACTTAAATACCTTTAAAGTGGAACTACACTGCCTCTGAGCACCACAAACCAAAAACACCAATTAATACATTTTTAAGATTCAAAGTAAACTCACCCATCCATCTATATCTTAATGCTTTATTTTGCTGAGAAACCACTTTGAACACTCCCCTAGCATTTGTGGCCATGCCCATCTGGAGTAAGGGCAGACAATTCATGAGGTAAGGGCAGGGGGGTGTGCTTAGCTGAGAAAACTTCTGAGATGTATGCAGTGGCGTCACTAGGGTTGGTGTCACTCGGTGCCAAAAAAATTGGTGTCACCCCCTCCTCCACCAACTACCTCAGTACAGACCCCCCTCCACTAACTACAGACCCCACTCCATCAATTGTGGACAAGGAAAAATTACTCCTGCGCTTGTGAGGGTCTGATTTGGTTTTGGGAAGAGTAGTATTGTAAACTGTAATGAAGCTAGAAGAGATGGTATTGCTTGTCCCGCTGCCCAGAGAATGACCCCGGGGTGGTCAGGTAAGGCTAAGTGGAGAGTGATGGATGAAGGGCGCGTGATCAAGCTCACATCAAAACATATAAAATTTATTTCAGAGGAAATAAAGAGCAAATAAAAACAGTTGAATAATACCAATACTACGTATCATGCAAACAGGTGACAAAATGTAAAAGACATCAAAAATTAAAAATGGGTTAAAAATATCAAGAGCCCATGTTAAGGCAGGTATTTAGAGTTGGCTAACGCGTTTCGAGGATGACCTCTTCATCAGAGCTTTTTGAGAACCAGGGTGCAGTCTCTAATTGCCAGTAGGCCAAAGTATGTACATCAACATGATGGCTAGTTGGACAAAGCGGCCTGAAATGGAAGATGCGATTTTCTGTGTTCCATACCAGTCCACCTTCAAGCGTTCTATGTGATAGTAGATGGTGTGTGGGTTCTCCTTTAAATATGTAGGGAGATGGTTATGGGGTGGTGTGAACCTGTCACTGGCTGAGTGGAGGAGAGATCTTTTGACTTGAAAACTCCTGGGAAGGTACTGTCCAATAAATGGAGGATGGAGGGGGGTGGAGGTCTCAACGAGAGAATGCTGCAGCCGTGTGTGTTTGCAGCAGTCACTCTGTCTTAAGTGTCACTTAAGACAGAGTGACTGCTGCAAACACACACTGCTGCAAACACACACGGCTGCAGCATTCTCTCGTTGAGACCTCCACCCCCTCCATCCTCCATTTATTGGACAGTACCTTCCCAGGAGTTTTCAAGTCAAAAGATCTCTCCTCCACTCAGCCAGTGACAGGTTCACACCACCCCATAACCATCTCCCTACATATTTAAAGGAGAACCCACACACCATCTACTATCACATAGAACGCTTGAAGGTGGACTGGTATGGAACACAGAAAATCGCATCTTCCATTTCAGGCCGCTTTGTCCAACTAGCCATCATGTTGATGTACATACTTTGGCCTACTGGCAATTAGAGACTGCACCCTGGTTCTCAAACAAGCTCTGATGAAGAGGTCATCCTCGAAACGCGTTAGCCAACTCTAAATACCTGCCTTAACATGGGCTCTTGATATTTTTAACCCATTTTTAATTTTTGATGTCTTTTACATTTTGTCACCTGTTTGCATGATACGTAGTATTGGTATTATTCAACTGTTTTTATTTGCTCTTTATTTCCTCTGAAATAAATTTTATATGTTTTGATGTGAGCTTGATCACGCGCCCTTCATCCATCACTCTCCACTTAGTCCCACTCCATAAATATAGCCCCTCTCCCTCAGTACAGACCCCCTTCCATCAATATAGACCCCCCACTAAGTACAGACTCCCCTCCCTCAGTACAGACCCCCCTCCATCAGTACAGACCCCCGCTCAGTGCAGACCCCCCTTCCTCAGTATGGACCCCCCACTAAGTACTGACCCCCTCCCTCAGTACAGACTCTCCTCCCTTATTGCAGACCCCCCCATCAGTACAGACACCCTCCCTCAGTGCAGAGTCTGCAGACCCCCCTCCATCAGTATCAACCTCCCACCTCGGTGCAGACCCCCCATCAGTACATACACTCCCCCTCAGTGCTGACCCCCATCAATATGGAATCGCCCTCTCAGTGCAGACCCCCCATTAGTATAGAATCCCTCCTCGGTGCAGACTTCACCATCAGTATAGAATCCCCCTCAGTGCAGACCCCCATCAGTATAAAATCCCCCCCCTCAGTGCCAACCCCCATTAGTATAGAACCCCCCTCAGTGCAAACCCCCATCAGTATAAAATCCCCCTTAGTGCCAACCCCATTAGTATAGAATCCCCCTCAGTGCAGAGCCCCCATTAGTATAGAATCCCCCCTCAGTGCAGACCCCCCATTAATATAGAATCCCCCCTCAGTGCAGAGCCCCCATTAGTATAGAATCCCCCCTCAGTGCAGAGCCCCCATTAGTATAGAATCCCCCCTCAGTGCAGAGCCCTCATTAGTATAGAATCTCCCCTCAGTGCAGACCTCCCATTAGTATAAAATCCCCCCTCAGTGCAGAGCCCCCATTAGTATAGAATCCCCCCTCAGTGCAGAGCCCCCATTAGTATAGAATCCCCCCTCAGTGCAGAGCCCCCATTAGTATAGAATCCCCCCTCAGTGCAGACCCCCATTAGTATAGAATCCCCCCTCAGTGCAGACCCCCATTAGTATAGAATCCCCCCTCAGTGCAGACCTCCCATTAGTATAGAATCCCCCCTCAGTGCAGAGCCCCCATTAGTATAGAATCCCCCCTCAGTGCAGAGCCCCCATTAGTATAGAATCCCCCCTCAGTGCAGAGCCCCCATTAGTATAGAATCCCCCCTCAGTGCAGAGCCCCCACTAGTATAGAATCCCCCCTCAGTGCAGACCTCCCATTAGTATAGAATCCCCCCTCAGTGCACACCCCCCATTAGTATAGAATCCCCCTCAGTGCAGACCCCCATTAGTATAGAATCCCCCCTCAGTGCAGACCCCCCATTAATATAGAATCCCCCCTCAGTGCAGAACCCCCATTAGTATAGAATCCCCCCTCAGCGCAGACCCCCCATTAATATAGAATCCCCCCTCAGTGCAGAACCCCCATTAGTACAGAATCCCCGCTCAGCGCAGACCCCCCATTATTATAGAATCCCCCCTCAGTGCATAACCCCCATTAGTATAGACTCCCCCCTCAGTGCAAACCCCCCATTAGTATAGAATCCCCCCTCAGTGCAGACCCCCATTAATATAGAATCCCCCCTTAGTGCAGAGCCCCCATTAGTATAGAATCCCCCCTCAGTGCAGACCTCCCATTAGTATAAAATCCCCCCTCAGTGCAGAGCCCCCATTAGTATAGAATCCCCCCTCAGTGCAGAGCCCCCATTAGTATAGAATCCCCCCTCAGTGCAGAGCCCCCATTAGTATAGAATCCCCCCTCAGTGCAGACCCCCCATTAGTATAGAATCCCCCCTCAGTGCAGACCCCCATTAGTATAGAATCCCCCCTCAGTGCAGACCTCCCATTAGTATAGAATCCCCCCTCAGTGCAGAGCCCCCATTAGTATAGAATCCCCCCTCAGTGCAGAGCCCCCATTAGTATAGAATCCCCCCTCAGTGCAGAGCCCCCATTAGTATAGAATCCCCCCTCAGTGCAGAGCCCCCATTAGTATAGAATCCCCCCTCAGTGCAGACCTCCCATTAGTATAGAATCCCCCCTCAGTGCACACCCCCCATTAGTATAGAATCCCCCTCAGTGCAGACCCCCATTAGTATAGAATCCCCCCTCAGCGCAGACCCCCCATTAATATAGAATCCCCCCTCAGTGCAGAACCCCCATTAGTATAGAATCCCCCCTCAGCGCAGACACCCCATTAATATAGAATCCCCCTCAGTGCAGAACCCCCATTAGTACAGAATCCCCGCTCAGCGCAGACCCCCCATTATTATAGAATCCCCCCTCAGTGCATAACCCCCATTAGTATAGAATCCCCCCTCAGTGCAAACCCCCCATTAGTATAGAATCCCCCCTCAGTGCAGACCCCCATTAATATAGAATCCCCCCTCAGTGCAGAGCCCCCATTAATATAGAATCCCCCCTCAGTGCAGAAACCCCATTAATATAGAATCCCCCCTCAGTGCAGAACCCCCATTAGTATAGAATCCCCCCTCAGTGCAGAACCCCAATTAGTATAGAATCCCCCCTCAGTGCAGAACCCCCATTAGTATAGAATCCCTCCTCAGCGCAGACCCCCCATTAATATAGAATCCCCCCTCAGTGCAGAACCCCCATTAGTATAGAATCCCCCCTCAGTGCAGAACCCCCATTAGTATAGAATCCCCCCTCAGTGCAGAACCCCCATTAGTATAGAATACCCCCTCAGCGCAGACCCCCCATTAATATAGAATCCCCCCTCAGTGCAGAACCCCCATTAGTATAGAATCCCCCCTCAGTGCAGAACCCCCATTAGTATAGAATCCCCCCAGCACATGTCCACCCACATATACATAAAGTTTACAGACCTCAGAACAGCGCGGACAGATACTCACAGCGGTGTGTGTGTCCCTCGGGCTCCTCCTCCTCCTGTGTGGATGTAAACAGAGAGGAGGCAGCTTCAGTCCGCTGCTCTGAGGGACACAGCGCAAGACCTGAGGCGCAGATCAGGTCACCTGGCAGTGTTAGAGGTGCGTGCCGCTACCTACGGGTGTCACCCCTGAGGCGGGTGTCACCCGGGTGCGGACCGCACCCCCCGCACCCACCTAACAACGCCACTGCTACGGGTGTCACCCCTGAGGCGGGTGTCACCCGGGTGCGAACCGCACCCCCCGCACCGACCTAACAACGCCACTGGATGTATGACATCATTTGTCTAGGCCTGGAAACCAGGAAGTAACTGAATAAAAGTAAAAAAAAAAAAGCATAAAACAAGTAAATATGATATACTTTCCTAACTATTTGCTATTGCTAGCAGTTTAAGGATTAAAGATAATCAGTGTTGATTGGGAGAGTGAATTTCTACTTTAGTATATAACAACACCCCATCTTGGTCCTCTGGTTGGTGTTGTGACCCCTAAGCCTGATGATGGAGCACAACGTCTTAACCAATGGCATAGCATCTCTCTTTATAAGTCATAACTTTTAATTTCTTATGTTTCTTTTTTGCTGTTGATCCCCACTTATATGTTGTTAAATATTTTGTAAAAAAAGTTACATAAAAATATCTGGATAGTTTTGCATCAGTCATCTGTCCTAAATCAAAGGTGCACAGCACAGATATTCAAATATCACGTAAGCACAGCCTTATTTAAACCTATGGTGCCTCTGTTTGCAGAAAATAAATATGAAACAGCAGCTATATCAAAATAATTGATTTGTAATCATGGACGCCACATCCCTTAACATATCACGTCCCAGAAATGAATTAGCAGTGGAACATTAGGTGCCAAATATACAGTACATCATTTATTAATATTTCCAAAAAATATACTTTAACAGACTCTGCTTTATAAATCATGATGTGTTTGATTGAAAACGGAAAAAAACAGAATTTCAATTATTATCCCTGGTGATCTATGTCCTATCTTTGTAAGCTTTCCGAATCGAAACACACTGGGGTCTACTCTGTAATCTATATGCAGTTTCTGCTATTTACAGTTCATATACATAAATGGCTGATTTGCTTTTACCAGTTCATGTTTTGTTACTATTGTCCTTGATTTTACCATTTGTGTAATAAACTGTTGTTTTATCTTTGGTGTTACATTTGAGTGCCAAAAAACCCATCCGTACCTATGGAAATATAAAAAAGTTATTTATTCAAATCTGTGAAAAAAAATTCAGACATACAGTATCTCACAAAGTGAGTACACCCCTCACATTTTTGTAAATATTTTATTATATCTTTTCATGTGATAACTCTGAAGAAATGACACTTTGCTACAATGTAAAATAGTGAGTGTACTGCCTGTATAACAGTGTAAATTTGCTGTCCCCTCAAACAAACTCAACACACAGCCATTAATGTCTAAACCGCTCTCAACAAAAGTGTATACACCCCTAAGTGAAAATGTCCCAAATGGGCCCAAAGTGTCAATATTTTGTGTGGCCACAATTATTTTCCAGCACTGCCTTAACCCTCTTGGGCATGGAGTTCACCAGAGCCTAACAGGTTGCCACTGGAGTCTTCTTCCACGTCTCCATAAGGACATCACAGAGCTGATAGTTGTTAGAGACCTTGCACTCCCCCACCTTCCATTTGAGGGTGCCCCACAAATGCTCAATAAGGTTTAGGTCTGGATACATGTGTGGCCAGTCCATCACCTTTACCCTCAGCTTCTTTAGCAAGGCAGTGGTGGTCTTGGAGGTGTGTTGTTATCATGTTGGAATACTGCCCTGTGGCCAAGTCTTTGAAGGGAGGGGATCATGCTCTGCTTCAGTATGTCACAGCACATGTTGGCATTCCTGGTTCCCTCAATGAACTGTAGCTCCCCAGTGCCAGCAGCACTCATGCAGCCCCAGACCATGACACTCTCACCACCATGCTTGACTGTAGGCAAGACACACTTGTCTTTGTACTCCTCACCTGGTTGCCACCACACACACTTGACACCATCTGAACCAAATACGTTTATCTTGGTCTCATCAGACCACAGCACATGGTTCCAGTAATCTATGCCCTTAGTCTGCTTGTCTTCAGCAAACTGTTTGTGGGCTTTCTTGTGCATCATCTTTAGAAGAGGCTTCCTTCTGGGACGACAGGCATGAAGACCCATTTGATGCAGTGTGCGGCGCATGGTCTGAGCACTGACAGGCTGACCCCCCCACCCCTTCGACCTCTGCAGCAATGCTGGCAGCACTCATACATCTATTTTCCAAAGACAACCGCTGGATATGACGCTGAGCATGTGCACTCAACTTCTTTGGTCGACCATGGCGAGGCCTGTTCTAAGTGGAATCTGTCCTGTTAAACTGCTGTATGGTCTTAGCCACCGTGCTGCAGCTCAGTTTCAGTGTCTTGGCAATCTTCTTATAGCCTAGGCCATCTTTATGTAGAGCGACAATTCTTTTTTCAGATCTTCAGAGAGTTCTTTAACATGAGGTGCCATGCTTAACCATTCCAGTGACCAGTATAAGAGAGTGAGAGCGATAACACCAAATTTAACACACCTGCTCCCCATTCACACCTGAGACCTTGTAACACTAACGAGTCACATGACACATGAGGGAAAATGGCTAATTGGGCCAAATTTGGACATTTTCACTTAGGGGTGTACTCATTTTTGTTGCCAGCGGTTTAGACATTGAGTTTGTTTGAGGGGGCAGCAAATTTACACGGTTATACAAGCTGTTATACTTTACATTGTAGCAAAGTGTAATTTCTTCAGAGTTATCACATGAAAAGATATAATAAAATATTTACAAAAATGTGAGGGGTGTACTCACTTTTGTGAGATACTGTATGTCTGAATTTTTGGATGCACATATTTGAATAAATAACTTTTTTTATATTTCCATAGGTATGGATGGGTTTTTTGGCACTCAAATGTAACACCAAAGATAAAACAGCAGTTTATTACACAAATGGTAAAATCAAGGACAATAGTAACAAAACATAAGCTGGTAAAAGCAGTTATTTTGAGGGGACAGCAAATTTACACTGTTAAACAAGCTGTGCGCTCACTACTTTACATTGTAGCAAAGTGTAATTTTTTCAGTGTTGTCACATGAAAAGTTATAATAAAATATTTCCGAAAATGTAAGGGGCGTACTCACTTTTGTGAGATATTGTAACTTTAAGGCCCCTTTCACACTGGGGTGTCGGCGGTAAAGCGCCTCTATTTTTAGCGGCACTTTACCGCTGTTTTTGCGGGGGTTTTCGGCCACTAGCGGGGCGGTTTTGACCCCCGTTAGCGGTCGAAAAAGGGTTTAAACGACCCGCACAGCGCCACTGCAACGGCGATTTGCCGGCGGTTTCGGCAGCAGTGCCCATTCAGTTCAACGGGCAGGAGCGGTGAAGGAGCGGTGTATACACCGCTCCTTCACTGCTCCAAAGATGCTGCTAGCAGGACTTTTTTTAGCATCCTGCCAGCGCACCGCTCCAGTGTGAAAGGCCTCGGGCTTTCACACTGAAGAGACTGGAGAGGCTCTTTACAGGTGCTATGCAGGTGCTATTTTTAGCACTGTAGCGCCTGTAAAGCGCCTCAGTGTGAAAGGGGTCTAAGAGAGCACATTTTCCAAGAAAGAGGGCTGCTCTCCAAAACCTAGACTGGGAGGGAATATTGACTTTGGTGAACACAGAAATGGTAATTCTTCAAAAAGACTGTATGTGAACACACTGCAAAATATATTCCCATGGGCAATAAGTCTAAAAGGCTAAAAATAAAACCTATGTGGCTCATGGCCAAAGTTAAAAAAGATATAAATATAAAGAAAAGAGCATTTAAATAATATAAAAATGAAGAAAAACTATTATGTTAAATGTTACAAAGAATAAAACAGAATATGTAAAAAAGAAATCAAGGACGCAAATATTCTAAACGTACGACAGATAGCAAAAGATAGTAGGACAAACCACAAAATATTCTTGAAATATATTAATAGTGAAAAGATCAGGTCTGAGCATGTAGGCCTTTTACAAAATAATCTAGAATATAAAGAAAAGGCAAATGTATTAAATGCCTTCTACAGCTCTGTGTATACAAAGGAGCATGGGGGAGCTCATGTCCATAATGCGGATGGAATTGACAGAGCCCCAAATGATCCACAATGGCTCAAAATTGATATGGTCCAGAAATATTTAGACAGCATAAAGGTGAATAAAACACATGGACCAGATGGCATAGGCCCACATGTCCTAAAAGAATTGAGCTCTGTAATTTCAAAGCCATTGTTTCTAATTTGTAGGTACTCTTTAACCACTTCAATACCAGGCACTTAGACACCTTCCCGCCCAGCCCAATTTTCACCTTTCAGCGCTGTTGCAATTTGAATGACAATTGCGTGGTGATGCTACACTGTACTCAAACAAATTTTTTATCATTTTGTTCCCACAAATAGAGCTTTCTTTTGGTGGTATTGATCACCTCGCGGTTTTTATTTTTTGTGCAACAAATAAAAAAAGACCGAAAATTTCGAAAAAAAACAAGTTTTTCTTTGTTTCTGTTAAATTTTTTTGTAAATAAGTACGCTTTCTCCTTCAATAATGGGCACTGATATGGCTGCACTGATGGGCACTGATACGGCAGCACTGATGGGCACCGATGAGGTGGCACCATTGAGGTGGCACTGATGAGGTGGCACTAAGGGGCACTGATGATGGGCACTGATAGGCGGCACTGATGGGCACTGATAGGTGGCACTGATGGGCACTGATAGGTGGCACTGGTATGCGGCACTGATGGGCACTCATAGGTGGCACCGATGGGCACACATAGGCGGCACTGATGGGCACTCGTAGGTGGCATTGATTGGTATATATGGGTGGCACTGATGGGTACTTATGTGTGGCACTGATGTGTGGCACTGATGGGCACTGATAGGTGGGCACTGATGGGCACAGATGGGCGCTGACAGGTGGCACCGATGGGCAATGACAGGTGGCACAGATGGGAAATGACAGGTGGCACTGCTAAAGCATTGCTGGGCAGATCTGGGCATTGCTGGGCAGACCATTGGCATAATAGTGCCAATCAGTGCCCATTTGTGGGCACTGACTGGCACAGATTGGGCACATGTGGATGGCCATGGGGTACATACCTGGCCATCCACGTTGCCCCTTCCCTGGTGGTCCTAGTGGCATCCCTGGTGGTCCAGTGTGGTGATCTGAGGGGGGCTGCGCTGATAAACAATCAGCGCAGACCCCCCCTGCCAGGAGAGCCGCCGATTGGCTCTCCTCTACTCGCGTCTGTCAGACGCGAGTGAGGAAGAGCCGATCAACGGCTCTTCCCATTGACAGCATGATCAGCCGTGATTGGACACGGCTGATCACGTGGTAAAGAGCCTCCGCCGGAGGCTCTTTACCAAGATCGGTGTAGCGGTGTGTCAGGCTGACACACCGCTCCACCGATCGCCGCGGTGCGCGCCCCCGGGGGCGCGCTGCGGCATGTTATCCTGCTGGACGTCATATGACGCCCAGTCAGGATAACAGAACCACTTCCCGGGCGTTAATCCGCTATAGGGCGGGCGGGAAGTGGTTAATGACTGACATAGTAACACTGGGTTGGCATAAGGCCAATGTGGTGCCTATATTTAAAATGGATCAAAGTCTTTACCAAGTTACTATAGACCTAACTTCTATAGTTGGAAAGATACTGGAGAGATTAATAAAAGATCACAGATAGGTTCTTGCTGGAAAAAAATATTTTAAGAAAGGTATGGACAGCAAAAAGTGAGATACCATTTTTACCCCCATACAAATCATTAGTAAGACCTCATATGGAATGTGTATACAAAAAAGGATATTGGGGAAGTGGAGAAAGTGCAGAGAAGAGCAACCAAACTGATGAGAGGCATGGAGGAGCTCAGCTATGGGGAAAGATTAGAGGAACTGAATAGGGATGAGCTTCGTGTTCGGTCGTTCGCCGAATTGCGAACGATATGGGCCGTTCGCGCCAAATTCGTGTGGCGCGTCACGGCCCATAATTCACTGCGGCATCGCAGTGCATTGCTGGCTGATGATTGGCCAAGCATGCACTATGACCCGCATGCTTGGCCAATCACAGCGCCGCCTGAACAGAGAGCCGTAATTGGCCAAAGCCAAGGAGGCTTTGGCCAATTATGGCTCAGGGGATTTAGTACACGCCCCACACTATATAAGGCCGCCTACACGGCGGCCCTGTGTAGTGTGTGTTCCGGTGTGCTGAGAGATAGAGAGAGAGACAGTGTCATTTGATTTGAGTTAGATAGATTAGGCAGAACAGTCAGTCAGTTAGCTGCACTTACAGTGTATTGTGTATATATATGCATCCCAGGTGTTGCATATATATATATACACTGTATTCAGTTTAGCTAGATCCGTTCCTGTTATCTTCTAGACTATTTACATTTAGTGCAGTGCGTCCTGCTCACAGTGTTCAGCTAGATCCGTTCCTGTTATCTTCTAGACTATTTACATTTAGTGCAGTGCGTCCTGCTCACAGTGTTCAGCTAGATCCGTTCCTGTTATCTTCTAGACTATTTACATTTAGTGCAGTGCGTCCTGCTCACAGTGTTCAGCTAGATCCGTTCCTGTTATCTTCTAGACTATTTACATTTAGTGCAGTGCGTCCTGCTCACAGTGTTCAGCTAGATCCGTTCCTGTTATCTTCTAGACTATTTACATTTAGTGCAGTGCGTCCTGCTCACAGTGTTCAGCTAGATCCGTTCCTGTTATCTTCTAGACTATTTACATTTAGTGCAGTGCGTCCTGCTCACAGTGTTCAGCTAGATCCGTTCCTGTTATCTTCCTACTGACAGGCAGGCTTGTCTGGTTACAGTATATAAAGCTACCTGAAGAAAATTACAGGTGTTCTATTTGATCCTATTAGTACCACGGTCAGGCAGCTAGACTATTTACATTTAGTACAGTGCGTCCTGCTCACAGTGTTCAGCTAGATCCGTTCCTGTTATCTTCCTACTGACAGGCAGGCTTGTCTGGTTACAGTATATAAAGCTACCTGAAGAAAATTACAGGTGTTCTATTTGATCCTATTAGTACCACGGTCAGGCAGCTAGACTATTTACATTTAGTACAGTGCGTCCTGCTCACAGTGTTCAGCTAGATCCGTTCCTGTTATCTTCCTACTGACAGGCAGGCTTGTCTGGTTACAGTATATAAAGCTACCTGAATAAAATTACAAGGGTTCTATTTGATCCTATTAGTACCACGGTCAGGCAGCTAGACTATTTACATTTAGTACAGTGCGTCCTGCTCACAGTGTTCAGCTAGATCCGTTCCTGTTATCTTCCTACTGACAGGCAGGCTTGTCTGGTTACAGTATATAAAGCTACCTGAAGAAAATTACAGGTGTTCTATTTGATCCTATTAGTACCACGGTCAGGCAGCTAGACTATTTACATTTAGTACAGTGCGTCCTGCTCACAGTGTTCAGCTAGATCCGTTCCTGTTATCTTCCTACTGACAGGCAGGCTTGTCTGGTTACAGTATATAAAGCTACCTGAAGAAAATTACAGGTGTTCTATTTGATCCTATTAGTACCACGGTCAGGCAGCTAGACTATTTACATTTAGTACAGTGCGTCCTGCTCACAGTGTTCAGCTAGATCCGTTCCTGTTATCTTCCTACTGACAGGCAGGCTTGTCTGGTTACAGTATATAAAGCTACCTGAAGAAAATTACAGGTGTTCTATTTGATCCTATTAGTACCACGGTCAGGCAGCTAGACTATTTACATTTAGTACAGTGCGTCCTGCTCACAGTGTTCAGCTAGATCCGTTCCTGTTATCTTCCTACTGACAGGCAGGCTTGTCTGGTTACAGTATATAAAGCTACCTGAAGAAAATTACAGGTGTTCTATTTGATCCTATTAGTACCACGGTCAGGCAGCTAGACTATTTACATTTAGTACAGTGCGCCCTGCTCACAGTGTTCAGCTAGATCCGTTCCTGTTATCTTCCTACTGACAGGCAGGCTTGTCTGGTTACAGTATATAAAGCTACCTGAAGAAAATTACAGGTGTTCTATTTGATCCTATTAGTACCACGGTCAGGCAGCTAGACTATTTACATTTAGTACAGTGCGTCCTGCTCACAGTGTTCAGCTAGATCCATTCCTGTTATCTTCCTACTGACAGGCAGGCTTGTCTGGTTACAGTATATAAAGCTACCTGAAGAAAATTACTGGTGTTCTATTTGATCCTATTAGTACCACGGTCAGGCAGCTAGACTATTTACATTTAGTACAGTGCGTCCTGCTCACAGTGTTCAGCTAGATCCGTTCCTGTTATCTTCCTACTGACAGGCAGGCTTGTCTGGTTACAGTATATAAAGCTACCTGAAGAAAATTACTGGTGTTCTATTTGATCCTATTAGTACCACGGTCAGGCAGCTAGACTATTTACATTTAGTACAGTGCGTCCTGCTCACAGTGTTCAGCTAGATCCGTTCCTGTTATCTTCCTACTGACAGGCAGGCTTGTCTGGTTACAGTATATAAAGCTACCTGAAGAAAATTACTGGTGTTCTATCCCAGCTTAGTGCAGCTACAGGCAATTAGTATGTCTGGAAGGCCAAGAAGGAGAGGCAGACAGTCACAAGCCAATAAGAGAGGGCAAGCAGGCTCTGTGTCTAGTGCTGGTCGTGGAGACGGTGCATCCTCATCAGCACGTGGCCATGGGACACGCTTGGCCTTTTTTTCGGCAGCTGGCCGTGTTGAGCCGCAACATGCGGAAGACTTGGTCGATTGGATGACCAAGCCGTCCTCATCCTCCTCATCCTCTCTCACCCAGGGTGCTTTGTATGGCAAAGCAGCGGCCTCTTCCCTCAGCTCAATGTCATCAGTGACTCCTTCCCTAGCTCCACCATGTCCTCCTGAGGATTCCCTCGAACTGTTTGAGCACAGTGTTGGGTACATGCTCCAGGAGGATGCCCAGCGTTTGGAAGGCTCTGATGATGATACTGAGCTCGATGAAGGCAGTAACATGAGCACGGACAGAGGGGGTGCCCAAGAAGGACAGCAATCTGGCAGTCATGCTCCCCCTGCTGCAGCATACTGCCAGGTTTGCTCCAGTGATGAGGAGGGAGGGGATAATGAGGTCACTGACTCAACGTGGGTGCCTGATAGGAGAGAGGAGGAGGAGGAGGAGGAGGAGGCGGCACATCACCAACGAGGCAGGATGCCCTCCAGGGGCCAGCCTAAGGGCAGCACATTGACTACATCACACCCCAAAGCTCCACATGTGCAGGGCGCTGCAGTCTCTGCACGTTATTCAAAAAGTTCTTTGGTGTGGGCCTTTTTTGAGACCAGTGCATCAGATCGCACCGCTGCTATTTGCAACATATGTCTCAAGCGTATCTCGCGTGGCCAAAACATCTCCCGCTTGGGTACCACATGCTTGACCAGACATATGTTGACCTGCCATGCAGTTCGTTGGCAAGCGTATCTAAAAGACCCACACCAAAGAACAAAGAGGATCTCTCCTTGCTCCTCATCAGCTGAGATTTCCAACCCCACTAGACCTCCAGTCCTCTCTGAGACCTGCAGTGAGAGGAATGAAGGTGTAGAATTAGGTGTGTCACAGCCAAGTACTTGTGGGCAATCTGCTTTTGGTACACCGACGTCAGATTGTACCAGGCAAATTTCCCTGCCCCAGCTGCTGCACCGCCGAAAGAAGTTTGCTCCCAGCCATCCACATGCCCAGCGGTTGAATGCTAGCTTGGCAAAATTGCTAGCACTTCAACTGCTGCCTTTTCAGTTGGTAGACTCTGCCCCCTTCCGTGAGTTTGTGGAATGTGCGGTTCCTCAGTGGCAGGTACCCAAACGCCACTTTTTCTCACAGAAGGCGATTCCGGCTCTCTACCGGCATGTGGAAGGCAATGTCCATGCCTCGCTGGACAGGGCGGTCAGCGGTAAGGTGCATATTACCGCTGACTCATGGTCCAGCAGGCATGGACAGGGACGTTACCTAAGTTTCACGGCGCATTGGGTGACTCTGCTGGCAGCTGGGAAGGATGCAGGACAAGGTGCAGTAGTGTTGGAGGTTGTTCCGCCACCACGCCTCCAAAATGTTGATTGTGACACACCTCTCTCCTCCACCCCCTCCTCTTCTTCTTCCTCCATGGCCTCTTCCTCGGAACCAGCGGTGCTCCGTAGTCGTTCAAGGGGCTACGCAAGTACGCAGGCCAAAAGATGCCATGCGGTGCTTGAGCTGGTGTGCTTGGGGGACAGGAGCCACACTGGGGCAGAGGTTCTGTCAGCTCTGCAGGGGCAGGTTCAGAGGTGGTTGACGCCACGCCAACTTAAGGCAGGAATGGTGGTTTGCGACAATGGCACCAACCTCCTCTCTGCCCTCCGACAGGGACAAATGACCCATGTGCCCTGTTTGGCTCACGTCCTTAACTTGGTGGTGCAGCGGTTCTTGGGCAGGTACCCGGGCTTACAGGATGTCCTGAGGCAGGCCAGGAAAGTCTGTGTGCATTTCCGCCGGTCATATAATGCCAGTGCTCGGCTGACGGACCTCCAAAAGGAGTTTAACCTGCCCAAGAACCGCCTAATCTGTGACATGCCCACCAGGTGGAACTCAACGTTGGCCATGCTGCAGCGGCTGCACACGCAGCAGAGGGCCATCAATGAGTACCTGTGCGACTATGGCACCAGGACAGGGTCAGGGGAGCTTGTTTTTTTTTCCCCACGCCAGTGGGCCATGATCAGGGATGCATGCACTGTCCTGTCACCATTCGAGGAGGCCACGAGGATGGTGAGCAGTGACAGTGCATGCATCAGTGACACTGTCCCCCTTGTCCACCTGTTGGAGCACACGCTGCGTGGAATAATGGACAGGGCACTTGAGGCAGAACAGAGGCAGGAAGAGGAGGACTTCCTTAGCTCTCAAGGCCCCCTTTATCCAGACAGTGTTCCTGCGTGCCCGCCGATCACACAGGAAGAGGACGAGGAGGAGGAGGAGGAAGATTGTGTCAGTATGGAGGTGGAGCCTGGCACTCAGCATCAGCAGCAGTCTTTAAGGGATCAGTCCCAAGAAACACATGGACTTCTACGTGGCTGGGAGGAGGTGGCTGCGGACGTTGTCGTCCTTAGTGACCCAGAGGACTCCGGGCCGAATGCCTCAGCAAACCTACGCTGCATGGCCTCCCTGATCCTGCAAAGCCTGCGTAAGGATCCTCGTATTCGTGGTATCAAGGAGAAGGACCAATACTGGCTGGCAACCCTCCTTGATCCACGTTACAAGGGTAAGGTTGCGGACCTTATCTTGCCATCGCAGAGGGAGCAGAGGATGAAACATCTTCGGGAGGCCTTGCAGAAAGGTCTGTGCAACGCGTTCCCAGAGACTGGGAGGTTACAAACTCCTGTTTCTGGACAACGTGTTGCTGAGGCTTCGGTCAGTCAAAGAAGGAGCGGTGGAGAAGGTGGCCGTCTGACCGATGCGTTCAGACAATTTTTTGGTCCGCAGCCCCAAGGTATGATCGGTTCCAGCAACCATCGCCAGCGTCTGTTTTACATGGTGCAGGAATACCTAGGGGCAAGATCAGACTTGGACACCTTTCCCACCGAAAATCCTCTGGGTTACTGGGTCTTGAGGATGGATCACTGGCCAGAGCTTGCACAGTATGCAATTGAGCTACTGGCCTGTCCTGCATCCAGCGTTCTTTCGGAACGCACATTCAGTGCTGCTGGAGGCGTGATAACCGATCACAGGGTGCGTCTGTCCACCGACTCGGTCGATCGGCTGACCTTCATAAAAATGAATCAGTCTTGGATCACCACCAGCTACCAAGCACCTGATGCTGATGTAACCGAATAATTTTTTTTGAAATCTCAGATCCCTTCAAAGACTGCCTATGCTGATGCTGAGTGACTATCCCTGAGTAATTATCCTCTTCCTCCTCAATCATCACGCTGATAGCTTGTAAGAACATTTTTGGTTCTGGGCGCCACCACCAGTGCCTAAGGCACAATTTTTCAGCCCCTGTTTAACAGGGGCGTGTAATTACAATTTTTGATGTAATACTTTGCAGCAGGGCTCGTTCCTGCATTCCAACTAGAGTGTCTGTGAGGGGTTGCAGTGTTGTGGCACCAGCACCAGTGCCTAAGGCCCAATTTTTCTGCCCCTGTCTAACAGGGGCGTGTAATTACAATTTTTGATGCAATACTTTGCAGCAGGGCTCGTTCCTGCATTCCAACTAGAGTGTCTGTGAGGGGTTGCAGTGTTGTGGCACCAGCACCAGTGCCTAAGGCCCAATTTTTCTGCCTCTGTCTAACAGGGGCGTGTAATTACAATTTTTGATGCAATACTTTGCAGCAGGGCTCGTTCCTGCGTTCCAACTAGAGTGTCTGTGAGGGGTTGCAGTGTTGTGGCACCAGCACCAGTGCCTAAGGCCCAATTTTTCTGCCCCTGTCTAACAGGGGCGTGTAATTACAATTTTTGATGCAATACTTTGCAGCAGGGCTCGTTCCTGCGTTCCAACTAGAGTGTCTGTGAGGGGTTGCAGTGTTGTGGCACCAGCACCAGTGCCTAAGGCCTAATTTTTCAGCTCCTGTTCAACAGGGGCATGTAATTACAATTCTTGATCTAATATTTCACAGCAGGGCCCTGTGAGGGCTTACAGTGTTGTGGCCACAGCAACACCTAAGGCCCAAATTTCTGCTGAGTATATAGGGCAGGACCCTACTTTCAAACATCTAACTTACAAATGACTCCTACTTGCAAACGGAAGGAGACAACAGGAAGTGAGATGAAATCTACCCCTAGGAAGGGAAATTCTCTCCTGTAAGAGTTAATATGGGAAAACAATTTCTCCTTTCCACTGATGCTTTCCAATCCTTGTTCCACAAAAAAACCCAAATTTTCAAAAAACATTTTTCATTGGGACAAAAAGTGAGGTGAAATCTTCTGAATAGGAGGAAAGACAGCAAAACAAATGTCACAGGGGTGATAACCCTTCCCTATGTTTTCCAAAAAGCTTAAAAAAGATTTTTTGGCTGGAGCTAAACACGTTAAAAATGTACCCGTTCAAAATTACAAAGAGATTCTACTTAACAACAAACCTACAGTCCCTGTCTTGTTTGCACCGCCTGTATACTGCTGTTCAGAGTATATAGGGCCTTTCCTTATTTTAATTTGGGTGCGGGGTTCCCCTTAATATCCATACAGGACCCAAAGGGCCTGGTAATGGACTGGGGGTGTACCCATGCCGTTTGTCTCACTGATTTTCATCCATATTGCCATGACCCGACATGACATTAAACCCGCAAGCAGTTTTAAATGAGATTTTTTCCTTTAAAAATGACATTTGGTGCAGGGACTGTTCTAAACACGGGAAACACGCGCCAATTTACAGGCATACTATAGACACCCAGGTACGATATTTAAAGGAATATTTCACTTTTTTTTTTTTACTTTAAGCATCATTAAAATCACTGCTCCCGAAAAAACGTCCGTTTTTAAAAGTTTTTTTTGCATTGATACATGTCCCCTGGGGTAGGACCCGGGTCCCCAAACCCTTTTTAGGACAATACCATGCAAATTAGCCTTTAAAATGAGCACTTTTGATTTCGAACGTACGAGTCCCATAGACGTCAATGGGGTTCTAACGTTCGTGCAAACTTTCGGTCCGTTCGCAGGTTCTGGTGCGAACCGAACCAGGGGGTGTTCGGCTCATCCCTAGAACTGAATATATTCTCTCTTGAGAAGAGGGGCTTAAGTGGGGATATGATCAACATGTATAAATACATAAGTGGTCCATATAGTGAACTTGATGTTAAGGTCATCACAGAGGACAAGGGGCAATCTTTACGTCTGGAGGAAAAGAGATTTAATCTCCAAAAACAGAAAGGTTTCTTCACAGTAAGAGCTGTGAGAGCTGTGAAAATGTGGAATGGACTCCCTTAAGAGCTGGTTCTGGCCAGCTCAGTAAATTGCTTTAAAAAAAGGCCTGGATTCTTTCCTAAATGTACATAATATAACTGGATACTAATATTTATAGGTAAAGTTGATCCAGGGTATAACCGATTTCCTCTTGGGGGATCATGCTTTGCTGGATTGTTTTTGCCTTCCTCTAGGTTAACTGTGGGTATAGGATTGTGTATATAAGATTGTATGATCCCCCCCCCCCTTTTATTGGTCGAACTAGATGTACTTGTGTCTTTTTTCAGCCAGACTGACTATGCAACCATATAACTATGTAATCTTTTGCTTATTAAGCTCTTTTTATCAACAAGGCATGTGGCATGTTTTGGGTCACTGCTATTTAAATCTATTAATTATTTATATTTTGTAAGCTACTTCCATTCATTGTTATGATGGGGAAAGAAGCCCCTTAAGATGTTGGTGAAAACATATGGATACACTTCTTACATAAAGTTATACCAGGAGGGCAGCTGTAATTAACACATTTCACAGTTAGCTTCTTCAGAAACAGGGAAAATTCAACTCAATTCAAATAAAAAGACAAGTATGTGTGTCAAGGTTAAAGAGGAGATGAAAAACTCCACATGGGGACCGCAGGGGGAGGAGGACATCAACAACCCTGTAGATGGTACCTATTGTATATATGTTTCAGTATCTGCATACCGCAGGGCTATACTGGGTTCTCAAGGCGTTCCTCCTGCCAATGGTTAAATGGGCTCACTTAGCCATCCTTCTGTGAAAGGTACACAGTTCTTTCAAACATAATTTAAATATTATGTAAGTACAGCCTTACATAAACCCATGACGCATTTGTTTGCAGAAATATGACATTTTAAACAACTTCTACAGGGCTTCTTTTTTTTTATTATAAAAGAAAGTGCCAATCACCCACATTTCATTTATTAAAATGTCAGTGCCATTAGGTCTTTGGTTTGGAGAAAGAAGGGCCCATTTAAATGTCAACACAGCTGAACTTTAAATTCTTCTGTGATAATAAATAGCTCTATGGGGGCTTAAACAGCTTTTATATATGTAGCTGATGACTCATTATCGAGAATAATGAATGTACTCCAGTGATTTTTTATTCTCTAGCTTATGTGCTTCATAGAAATCGTACAGCATTCTTCTTATGTAGAAATAGGCCATTTATGACTCTTTTGCAAAGGTACAGAAAACACATTGCACTTTAATTGGCATAATTGAACAGCAAGGAATTAACAGGCTTTTGTCACATGTGTCGCTGACAAAACAGAAATTTCCAATCTTGTATTCCGCTCTTGCTACATATATAGCATTCATTTTTGAACAAGGCATCAATTGAACAGAAGCCGCCTGATCCATTTAAGGAAAAATATTTTACTAGGCTACAATGCAAACACAAAGGCAAAGAGATTCATAGACGTTTGTCTCTGTGCTGTTTCACCTCTAAAATATGTCATTGTAGAAGATGAATAATGTATTAGTGCCTGAAGATAAAATTGTGAACCAGCAGCATGTTCTGAAGAGATCTCTATCTGAGAGCTACAGACTACGAATATGGAGCTGTTAAGGCCACTGTTGGTTTCCTATGCCTCTCCTGTAAAGTCTGAGCCTCATCAAACATTCTTTTGTTATCATGATCAAATACCAAGCTTTTCATTCCCATTATATATAAAAAAAATATGGTAGAATTAAATGTTCTTCCTTGGAGAGGACACAGAAACTCTGTTAGGGTTCATATGTTAAAGAAAACCAGTACCGTGCAAAATATGGAGGCTGCCATTACTAACCTACTTTTGAGAATGCTAGTAGCTTGTTCTTCTCTAGCTTCGTTACTTTCTGAGACACAGTTCTGTCACAAATGCTGTTTTATACATTGACATACCTCCATAGACTCAGCCTGTCCTGACAGTATGGTCACCTGCTGACTTGGGACCATCCACAGGCAGCTTAAGGGTCGGTTCACACTAGGACGACTTGGGATCCGACTTGTAAGCCCTCAAGTCGCCCCAAGTCACTTTACTGTGAGATTTGCATTACAGTGAATGAGAGCGTCTTAATTGATACTACTAAAGTCGCTCCGACTTCAGAGCGTACTACTTGTACTACTTGGATCCGACTTCTAGGCGACCTGTACCCATAGAATTCAATGGAAGTCGCCTCCAAGTCGGATCTCCATCTATATTGAAGCGACTTTACAGTTAAAAAAATTAGTTTGCCCAGGCAAACCCCTCCCTCCCAGAGAGCTGATTATTCTGTGATTGGCCACAGCCAAAGTCGCCTGTCCTGGAGGCGACTTGAATTCGCGTTGTAAATTGCTTAAAGTCGCGCTGAAGTCGCGTTGAAGCCACGTTGAAGTCGCCTTGTAAAGTCGCGCTGAAGTCGTGTTGCCCCTGTGTGAATCGAGCCTTACTCTTCAATAAGACAGAGAAGTTGAATCCAATGCAATTTTACTTCAGCTAATTGCAGTACAACAGAGAATGTTTTTCTAGTCTTTTGAAGTGTAAGAAGAAAACTAATTTCCTAAGCCCTGACTCTGCATAGAGCTATGGTAGATCATATACAATTCATTTTTTTTACATTCAACCAGGGGGTTAATTAAATAATAAATTAACCTATTCCCCAAATCACACATTCGATGTGGATGAGGGAATTACTCCTGCTGAGCTATTGTTTCCAGCTGGAGGAAAACCTTCTCCCAATACAATTGTCTGCTATAGCCAGCGGCACTGATCGTTCTGAAAAAACCCAACAGGCTGGTTGTGCACATGTCGATCGATAGATTGACTTGTGTACAGCTAGCTCATGCATGGATTGAACTTCTGCAGGTTCAGCAGGGACTGGCTGAATTTTGATCCATTTATAGTCGGCTTAACACTGGCTGAAAGAATATAGTGGAAACGGGGAGGACAGAGGGAGATGCCAAATGGCATACGAAAACAGGTTGTAGTCACCCTAAACCATCACTAAATGTCAGCATACTACAGATTAATAGAAATCGAATGCAGTTCAGTATAACTTTATAAATAATACATATAGGTGGGACATAGCAGGCACCAATACAAGCACGCAGGCAGGATAGAGTAGAATCAGACCCCTTTCACATCGAGCCGCCCCAGGCATTAGCGGTAAGGCGGCACTATTTTTAGTGCAGTTTTACCGACGTTTTAGCGGTGCTATTCGGCCGCTAGCGGGGCGGTTTTAACCCCCAACTAGTGGCTGAAAAGGGGTTAAATCCACCCGCAAAATGCCATCGGAGCGGCGTTTTGCCGGCGGTATCACAGCGCTGCCCCATTGATTTCAATGGGGAGCAGCGGTGGAGGAGCAGTGTTCACCGCTCCTTCATCGCTCCAAAGAAGCTGCTGCCAGGACTTTTTCTGATGCTCTGCCTGCGCACCACTCCAGGGTGAAAGCCCTCGGGCTTTCATCCTGGAGTGAATGGAGCCGCTTTTTTCAGGCGCTATGCAGGCACTATTTTTAGCGCTGTAATGCCTGAAAAATGCCCTCAGTGTGAAAGGGGTCTCAAAGCTGCTGATCTGTATACTTGTTCTGCCCACTCTGTCTATGGGGGTATCACCCTGTCTCCAGGGGTCAGGTGGGTACTACATTGATTAATTAAACTGTGATAGTATATAATGAGATGCTAGGGCATTTGTTCATACAGACTTTTAAAATTGCTGATAGGTCCACTTTACAATGTACCTGCATCTAAGTCCCCTGGAGCAGATCTCTAATATAGGATAAGTTTATTTGTTCTTTGTGTTGGTACAACAAATCCTTTATTACAGTGCCCTAAAAGATTCATGAACAAGCTCACTAGCTGACTGCAGAAAATACCAGTGCTAAAGCACTGAAATTACAATTGCAAATGAAGGTGACATGATATGAAGAGCTGGCAGTGTGAATTGTACAAAGTGATGTATAAAATGTGCCTATTGTTAAGCCTGCTGCTTCATTTCTCATCATGGCGCTGTCTCATGAACATACAGAGGGTAGATTTCTGCTATGTGAAATATGGCCCATGACAGCGCCACTGATTTGCAGTCTGTGCAGTATGTCACAAAGCAGCAGATTTGTCTTTCATGCAACATTCCTACCTTGCTCTCCATATTGATAATGTCACCCACCCATGGCCTATAAATCACAAGCACACAGCACTAAAGGATATTCCCAAGAACGTGCAACTCTGTTCGGGAACACCAATAGCTTCAGGGGGTTCATATAATGGTAACAGTGTGAGCCCAGGCTATCCACCTGTCATTTTTATCTTCCTATACAAGGTTAATCATAGCAGGAAAGACATACGTCCCTGTGTTGTACAAGCCATTTCCCTCCTATAAATCAACACTCATAGTAATATCTGCATTAATCATCACTGATCATAATCTACGTCAACTTATAAAACTGAGAATTTTCCTTTGTTTTGAAAGCAATGCTGTAGCATTGCAGTAGAACACTATTTCCAATCATTCTATTCAGATACATAATAGGGGTTATTTACTAAAACTGGAGCACACAGAATATGGTGCAGCTCTGCAGAGAAACCAATCAGCTTCTAGGTTTTATTGTTAAAGCTTAATTGAAGAAGCTGATTGGTTATTATGCACAGCTGCACCAAATTCTGTGTGCTCCTCTTTTAGTAAATACCCCCCAATCTGTACTTCTCCAGCAAGTAACTGTAAGGGCTTGTTCACATGAGCTTTGTTCAAGGAATGTATCGCTTTCACCCGCCTGCTTTACCTCTTGATAACTGCACATTAGCGTCCCAAAACTTTGTGCACTGCATGTGATTGTGGTGTGCTTGCAGAGCGACCCTCATTCACTTAAATTAGTTGCTTTGGCAGGCACTACACCCTCCAAAAACACCAAGGGGTATCATTCCTGCCACGAAGCAAAGCATTGCTGCTGCTGCATGTGTACCCCCTTGACCACAAACTCTGCAGCTAAAGAGGGCAGCAGTTAGGGGCAGTAAAAGCACAGCTCAGCTCTGGGATTTTACTGCTCCACAACCTCTAGTGTGAACGAGCCCTAAAATCAACATACACCATTCTCCACCTTCAGACTACAGATTCAACTACTTAGAAATCCAGTGATCGATGTATATGAATAAATAACGGGGGGGATTTGCAAAAATTGTAGCACACAGAATCTGGTGCTGTTGTGCATAGTAACCAACCAGTTTCTAACTTCAGCTTGTTCAATTAAGCTTTGACAATAAAACCTGGAAGCTGATTGGTTACTGTGCACAGCCACACCAGAATCTGTGGGCACCAGTTTTAGTAAATCCCCCCCCCCCCCCCTTGTGTCTCCCATCTGATAACATTTAAAACACACACTGAGTCCTCAATATGGCAATCTCTGATATTGCACACAATGTTCTAGTGCTCTTCTCAATTGAAGTAAGTCTTATCTTACTTCATATGGCAATATACAATAGTTCTTCAAAAACTTTCCGCACTTTTTTTATTATGAATTTCAAAAACAAATTACATCACTTTTTACATAGTCACTTTCCTTTGCGATGCATTTTTCCCAGCGTCATACGCAGGCGGCTTTCATTGCTTCTCCGGTTGACTCCACCAGCACCATTACTGCACTTTCCTTTGAATTATAGGGAACATAGCCGGTCCGCTTCCATCCTCTCCTTGGATGTCAAGCACTCTGGAGTCCCGGGCTGGTGGATAGCCTCCCAATTCTGACACCTCTGAATCTTCTGCCCATGGTCCTGAGCCCTTACACCACGATAGAGTTACATCAGGTACCTCCAGACACTGGGTGCGTCCGCCTCATCCCATAGGCAGCACTGGAGGTGGGACAGCCATCCATCCCTCTTTCCTTCCCAGTGTCCACTATGGCTATTGTGAGTTTTTTGTGCATACATGACATTTCACTCCATCTGATCTGCTGAATTTGATTTTGCTTTGGATTTATATGTAGCTTATGGCATCAATATACACTATCTGTTTCTTTGCCAATAAAGTTTACCTGAATTATATGGACTTCATCACCATTGACTTTATACCATCCTTTGGAACAGCAATCCCCTAGTTGTTTTTATTTGTTACCTCTCACTTGGTCTTCTGAGTTTGGGAGCAGCAGCCTCAGTTGAGTATCACCCTTTCTACAAGGTCTCCTTGGTCATCTATTATTGCGCCTGGCTTTTTGTTGATTTGTGTTCACTAGGGATACATGTTAAAAAAAAAAATGTCCTGCATTTCTGCAATAGGCAAGAAGCATGAAAAAACTCATTAGTGTGAATGGGGCCTAATATGCACTAACACGCATGTAGCACCCTTGGGTTTAGTCAGGGAGCTTCTCACCAAATTCCTTGTCAGGAGTAGCTACTGTAGATAGTTGTTAGAGATCCATCGATTTCTCCCAAAGTTTGGCCTTGTTGTACTTTTCTCTTCTGCCACCAGGTGGCCGGGCACTTGGTGGCATTAGATGTGAGAAGGACATTTCAAGGTCAAGTTATGGGTATATGGGATATCTCAGCCAATGTACAGGGGTTTTCTTGGATCCCTTGGCCTGCTGGGAGAGCCTATATATTCGGGTGGAGTCAGGTGATCTTTGTTTTGTGCCACCCGGTCTGCTGTCCGGGTGGACGTGTGTCGAGTGACGGTTCTGCCGGCCAGAGAACCTGTCATGGTCTGAGGTAGAAGGGAAGCTGTTGCCACTAAGGGACCAACCACCTTTACCAGGAACCACGGTGAGTAACTGAAGCAAGTACCAGAGCAGTATTCTCACCGAACGGGCACGGTGAAGAATTGGGAAGCTTCAGGTGGTGATCAAGTCAGTGATCCAACCAGTGAAGGTGACGCTTGCAGAGCAGACTTGTGTGTCAAGCCAGGGACTGAGGGGTTAGCAGGGGTAAAGCTTGAAAGATATCTTGAGTGCCAAGCTAGGGAAGCAGCAGGGAAGCGTGGGTGATGCTTGAGGGAGATACCACCACAAAAGCCTTGAGGAGCTCAAGGGATTCAGAGTCAGTGAATCAGAGAGTCCAGTGAGAGACTGGGAGCTCAAGGGACTGAAGAGCTAAAAGTGGACATTTTAGTGACGCTAAGAGAGCTTTGTATTAGGAACTGTTAGATACTGTTGTCATAGGAGACAGCAAATCTGCACGTGCAGAAGTGGCACCTTGCTGGGGCCTTTCCCTGTATGACTGTCCTCCTGTTGAAGGCTCGGAGTCTGCCAATTGAAATTGTAACTACTCAACAGTCTCCTGGAACTAACCGTCTTTCCCTTGCAAAATATAAAAAGGACTGTTAAAAGAAATAAAACCTCTTTTGCATCCAAGAAGTGTCTGGCGCCCAATGACTTTCACCATCTTTGCACCCACTATGCCTCACAACTCACTACATAATGAAGGATGTCAGCTTTCTTTGGCCTTGAAGGTTCTCATTAGACTGGGAGAGGTAAAAGACTTTGCTACACACCTATAGCGTTCAAGTGCTTTGGATCCATTGCACAGTTGTTTAAGTCACGTCAGGCGATGCCCCTCAAACTCCCTGTGAGATTTGCTTTTTTGCAAAGCTAAAATGGGAAATTATCACTTTTGACCCTTTGAGGTATTTAGAGGTGGTCAGATAACTCCAAAATACACCCCTTTCTAACGGTTGACACCACTAGGCAACTTATTCTCGCCTTGACTATTGTAACTCCCTTCTCATTGGCCTACCTCTCTGCAAGCTATCCCCTCTTCAGTCTATCATGAATTGTGCTTCCAGACTCATCCACCTTACCAATCGTTCAGTGTCTGCCACTCCTCTCTGCCAATCCCTCCACTGGCTTCCAATTGCCCAACGAATAAAATTCAAAACACTAACAATAACATACAAAGCCATTCACAATTCCCCCCGAGTTACATCACCAATATTGTCTCCAAATATCACCCAAATCATCCTCTCCGCTCCTCCCAAGATCTTCTGCTCTCTAGCCCCCTTGATTCCTCCTCCCATGCTTGTCCCCAGACCAGGACTTCTCTAGGGCCTCTTCCATCCTCTGGAGCTCACTACCCCAATCTGTCCAGTTATCTCCTACTCTGTCCACTTTTAGGCGATCCCTGAAAACTCATCTCTTCAGGGAGGCCTATCCTGCCGCTAGCTAACAGCTGAATCTTCTACTCCCCTCATCAGTTCATCCCTTACAATCCCTACCTTTTGTTTCACCAGCCCCTCCCTCTTAGATTGTAAGCTCATAGGAGCAGTGCTCCTCTAACCCTCTTGTATTGAATTTTACTGTTAGTGTAGTGTCTCCCTCTACATTGTAAAGTGCTGCGCAAACTGTGGGGGCTATATAAATCCTATAATAATAATATTAACTGTAATAATATGACCTACCTTAAGGTTCTCCTAACTCACTTTGCCAAGCTATTGCAAAGTTTATGTCGATATTACATTTATTCAAAACCTGGGTGATCTGTAAATAATGGCCTTTTGATAATGCCCTGTGGGAGGGGCGAAGAGTGTCAACTTAGATTTTGGTTCCTTGGTGACATCACGTCCGGCGAGCGGTGGAACGCACGCAAGGTTGTGTGAGAACCAAGCTGCTTCCTGGAGCGAGCAGACTGCCACATTTTAGGATGATTGACAAATGCGATTTTTACTGTGGAACATTGTAAGTATGTTTTTCATTTTCTACTTAAATAAACAAGACATACTACATTATATTGGATTCTCTCTGTATGAGTTACAACTATATAGGAAGACTTAAAGGAAGTGTCATCTCCCTGCTCACCAGCCACAAGCCTGATAGACCCACAAGCAATATTGCTAAGGGGTCCATACCATCTAATGAGTTAAAGCACAAAGGGGGTGTGTGAAGTACTGATCACTGTGTTATATTGTCTGGAGCACTACAGCACTTTTGAATATCCTTTGCACAGGAGCACCTGTATGAAGAACATTGTGTTTGGGACTGTTTTAAAATTCCAATACGGACTTTCACTGGCTACATGCTTGTCATTTAACATTTAATTTTTGACATTTTGATTGTATTATTTGTATGTGTTTGAGATTCATAGTGTATGGTACTGTATATGCACAGCACTAAAGGAATTTCCACTTTATTTGATTTTGTTTGCGCTGTGGTTTGTGGTTTTATAATCCGCTAAGTTTAGGGCTCTATTTATCAAAAATGGGACAGTGCCTTGAGCAGCAAGTTTAAAGGAAGCCTTAAAATGTACAGATTGTAACATCTAGCCCTCCTTGGACACTTGGGCCGGTTTATTTTATAAAAAAAAGAAAAAAAAAAGATTTTTTTTTCCAGGTATTCTGCTTTGTTAGAGAGAGTGTTAAAACATGATTAACTCCCTTTTGGAAGTTAAAGCCTAACTAAACTCCCAAAAGGGAGTTAATTACACTCTAACCACTTAAGGACCGAGCCTCTTTTTTGACACTTGTTGTTTACAAGTTAAAATAATTTTATATTTTTATCAGACACCCTAAAGAATAAAATGGCGGTTGTTGCAATACTTTATGTCACACTGTATTTGCGCAGCGGTCTTACAAGCGCAATTTTTTGGGGAAAAAAATACACTTTTTTGACTTACAGTAAAGTTAGCCCAATTTTTTTTTATATTGTGAAAGTTAAGGTTATGCCGAGTAAATTCATATGCAACAAGTCATGCTTCAAAATTGCGCCTGCTTGTGGAATGGTGACAAACTTTGACCCTTAAAAATCTCCATAAGCGCTGTTTAATAATTTCTACAGGTTACCAGTTTTGAGTTACAGAGGGTATCTAGTGCTAGGATTATCGCTCTCGCTCTAACGATCATGGCAATACCTCACATGTGTGGTTTGAACACCGTTTTCATACGCAGGAGTGACTTACGTATGAGCTCGGTGGGTGCTTTGAATGTATTTATTTTTTTCTTGTTTACAGTATCTCACAAAAGTGAATACACCCCTCACATTTTTGTAAATATTTTATTATATCTTTTCATGGGACTGAAGAAATTACACTTTGCTACAATGTAAAGTAGTGAGTGTACAGCATGTATAACAGTGTAAATCTGCTGTTCCCTCAAAATAACTCAGCACACAGCCATTAATGTCTAAACCACTGGCAACAAAAGTGAGTACACCCCTAAGTGAAAATGTCCAAATTGGGCCCAGTTAGCCATTTTCCCTCCCCGGTGTCATTTGAGAGGTTAATGTTACAAGGTCTCAGGTGTGAATGGGGAATAGGTGTGGTAAATTTGGTGTTATCGCTCTCGCTCTCTCTCATACTAGTCACTTGAAGTTCAACATGGCACTTCATGGCAAAGAACTCTCTGGGGATCTGAAAAAAAGAATTGTTGCTCTACATAAAGATGGTCTAGGCTATAAGAAGATTGCCAAGACCCTGAAACTGAGCTGCAGCACGGTGGCCAAGACCATACAGTGGTTTAACAGGACAGGTTCGACTCAGAACAGGCCTCGCCATGGTCGACCAAAGAAGTTGAGTGCACATGCTCAGCGTCATATCCAGAGGTTGTCTTTGGGAGATAGACGTATGAGTGCTGCCAGCATTGCTGCAGAGGTTAAAGGAGTGGGGGTGGGGTAAGCCTATCAGTGCTCAGACCATACGCCTCACACTGCACCTAATTGGTCTGCATGGCTGTCGTCCCAGCAGGAAGCTTCTTCTAAAGATGATGCACAAGAAAGCCCGCAAACAGTTTGCTGAAGACAAGCAGACTAAGGACATGGATTACTGGAACCATGTCCTATGGTCTGATGAGACCAAGATAAACTTATTTGGTTCAGATGGTGTCAAGCGTGTGTGGCAGGAACCAGGTGAGGAGAACAAAGACAAGTGTGTCTTGCCTACAGTCAAGCATGGTGGTAGGATTGACATGGTCTGGGGCTGTATGAGTTCTGCCGGCACTGGAGAGCTACAGTTCATTGAGGGAACCATGAATGCCAACATGTACTGTGACATACTGAAGCAGAGCATGATCCCCTCCCTTCCGAGACTGGGCCGTAGGGCAGTATTCCAACATGATAATGACCCCAAACACACCTCCAAGACGAATGCTGCCTTGCTAAAGAAGCTGAGGGTAAAGGTGATGGACTGGCCAAGCATGTCTCCAGAAATAAACCCTATTGAGCATCTGTGAGGCATCCTCCAACAGAAGGTGGAGGAGCGCAAGGTCTCTAACATCCACCAGCTCTGTGGTGTCGTCATGGAGGAGTGGAAGAGGACTCCAGTGGCAACCTGTGAAGCTCTGGTGAACTCCATGCCCAAGAGGATTAAGGCAGTGCTGGAAAATAATGGTGGCCACACAAAATATTGACACTTTGGACCCAATTTGGACATTTTCACTTGTTGGTGTTCTCACTTTTGTTGCCAGCGGTTTAGACATTAATGGCTGTGTTGAGTTATTTTGAGGGGACAGCAAACTTACACTGTTATACAAGCTGTAGACTCACTACTTTACATTGTAGCAAAGTGTAATTTTGTCAGTATTGTCACATGAAAAGATATAATAAAATATTTACAAAAATGTGAGGGGTGTACTCACTTTTGTGAGATACTGTATTTAACTTTTTATTTTTTATTTTTACACCTTTGACATCTTTTTTTTTTTAAAAAGGTCACTTTTATTGCTTTTACAAGGAATGTAAACATCCCTTGTAATATAAAAAAAGCATGACAGGACCTCTTAAATGTGAGATCTGGGGTCAAAAAGACCTCAGATCTCACATTTATACTTAAATGTAATAAAAAAAAAAAAAAAATTAAATGCCTTTTTTTAAAAGAAAAAAAAATTTCCCCTTTAAGACCATTGGACCATTGGACTTCCGTCATCCAATGTTATGGAGCTGAGTGGGGGCTATCTTTCCCTCAGTCAGGTCCAGGCCTGTCAGGGGAGAGGACGCGATCTTCTCCACCACTACCGATTGCCCCGGTAAGCAGCGGAGACGACTGGAGCGCGGCTTAAGGACCGCCCCACGTACATATACTGCGGCAGGGTAGCTCTTAAGTGTGAAATCATGTACCTTTACGTGACCTTCTGTACCTTTACGTGAAACCCCGCTCCCTTTGTGTCCAATCAATGGGTGCCCGTTGATCATTCGTAGAGAGGCAGAACGGCGGTCTGCCTATCTAAACAAGGATCAGTGGGACCCCTGAGCGTGTCACCTGCCACGTCGCCTGCCACCAGATGCCATTAGGTGCCCTCAGCAGAGTCCGTCCTTGCAACAGGTGCCCCCAGCAGAGTCTGTCCTTACATCAGGTGCCCCCAGCAGAGTCCGTCCTTACATCAGGTGCCCCCAAGAGAGTCCGTCCTTACATCAGGTGCCCCCAGAAGCAGAGGCCCTCCTTACAGATCTGTGTCCCTGGCAGTGGAGCCCTCCTTTACATCTGGTGTCCCCAGCAGCGGAGCCCTCCTTTAAATCTGGTGCCCCCCGGCAGCGGAACCCTCCTTTACATCTGGTGTCCCCAGCAGTGGAGCCATCCTTTAAATTTGGTGTCCCCAGCAGTGGAGCACTCCTTTACATCTGGTGTCCCTGGCAGCGGAGCCCCTCCTTACATGTGTGTCCCCAGCGCAGCAGAGTCCGTCCTTACATCAGGTGCCCCCAACAGAGTCCGTCCTTACATCAGGTGCCCCCAGAAGCAGAGGCCCTCCTTACAGATCTGTGTCCCTAGCAGTGGAGCCCTCCTTTACATCTGGTGTCCCCAGCAGCGGAGCCCTCCTTTAAATCTGGTGCCCCCCGTCAGTGGAACCATCCTTTAAATTTGGTGTTCCCGGCAGTGGAGCACTCCTTTACATCTGGTGTCCCCAGCAGCGGAGCCCTCCTTTACATCTGGTGTCCCCGGCAGCGGAGCCATCCTTTAAATTTGGTGTCCCCAGCAGTGGAGCACTCCTTTACATCTGGTGTCCCCAGCAGTGGAGCACTCCTTTACATCTGGTGTCCCCAGCGGCGAAGCCTTCCTCACATCTGGTGTCCCCAGCACAGCGGAGCCCCTCCTTACATGTGTGTCCCCAGCGCAGCAGAGCCCATCCTTACATGTGTGTCCCCAGGCAGCAGACCCCCTCCTTACATGTGTGTCCCCAGCGCAGCAGAGCCCCTCCTTACATGTGTGTCCCCAGGCAGCAGAGCCCCTCCTTACATGTGTGTCCCCAGGCAGCAGAGCCCCTCCTTACATGTGTGTCCCCAGGCAGCAGAGCCCTCCTCACATCAGCGTCTCCAGCGCAGGGGCGATCTCCTGCACAGTGTATGTCCCCAGCAGCAGCTACAGTTCCTTTCACGTGTGTTCAGTGGAGAGGGGAGGGAGTGCGGGCCATTGGGGCAGCCAATCGGCTGCTTTCTTCAGTGTACAATAGAATTAGCTGATTGGCTGCTCCTCCCCTTTCCACTGAACACAAGGGGAAATGCGGCAGCCATCTTTTTGCAGCCCGCCGGCTGTTTTTTTGCCTAAAACATTACCGATTTTCCCGGGACAAAAGCAAAATCCCGGGAAATCAATCGGGACGAACTCCGATCAGGACGAGGGTCCCAAAATCGGGATTGTCCTGGGAAAATCGGGACTGTTGGCAATTATGCAATATGTATTCAACAGGGCTTGAACATATACTAAACGTTGTGAGAAGTTATTATAAGCACCTTAGGGTATGGCATAACCATTATAAGAAGCTTTAGCCAGTGGTAGGTGTATCAATGGGGTTAATTCTAGTGGGAGGTTGCTAGAGCAGGGTTTCTCAACCAGGGTTCCGTGGAACCATGTGGTTTCTCCAAACGTTGCTAGGGGGCTCCTTGAGCAAGGAGCAAGTTTTGCCTCTCAAATAAGTTCCAACTGACACTATTGATCTTTTTAGCTATCTGTAAGGGGGTCATTCTTCCCAATAACCACAATTGTAAGGAGCATTCTTCCCACTGATGTATCATGAGTTGTAGATGTAATACATTTTAGCAGGGGTTCCCTGAGGTTAGAAAATTAATTCAAGGGTTCCTCTATGTTGAAAAGGTAGAGAAAGGTTGAATTAGAGTATTAGTAAAGATTTGATATTGTGAAGAAAATTTTTTTATAATTACTTTTTTTTGCTCTAGCTCACACATCATCAGCTTGTATAAAGAGCAGTATGAAGGATATGCTTTTACAAAGCATTTGATGAGCTCTCAGCAAGTTTGTTAAAGTGGTTTTAAACCCTTTTTTTTTCTTTTTTGATTTTCCAACCCTTTTTTCCCCTCAGTTTCCCAACCCGTCCTCCCCAGTGCTACATCTACCCACCCCCTTCCCACCCTTAATCTACCCAGAGTTGCCCTCCCCCCGCCTCCCCCAAGTGAGTACTAATAGTCGGGAGTGCTTGCAATCTAGCTAGTATTTACCCTAGTGTTATTCCGCCCTCCCCCAATCCTCTATCTTCCATGTTCACATCTTGTTTCTTCCAACTTCAAGGGGTGACACCCAACCAGTCTAGCCATGGACTCTACATATTTACAAATTTGCCATAGCTTCCCCTTCTAATATATGTTGTCTTTTCTATCCACACCATCTTGTTCATTGCTTCAATCCACTCTTTCGGAGTTGGTGGTGTAGCGGATAGCCAGGACTGGGCTATCAGCTTCCTTGCCTGATAGAGGCACCTCCGCACAGCGATATTAATACTACTGCACCCTATATTTTCACCTATCAGGCCAAGGATACATACCCTGGCCTCCAGAGGTAATTTGATTTTCCACCTAGTTTCTATGATCTTAGTTATCTCTCTCCAGTACCTTGCTAATTTTGGGCATCTCCACATCATATAGATAAGGTCTCCTGTATCAAGGCACCTGGGGCATTTATCATCTAGCCTATTGCCAAACTTATGTAATCTTTTTGGGGTATAGTAAGCTCTATGTATCAGGAGAAGATGCGAGGCCTGCTGTGATGGAGAGACCTACACCAGAGGGCAGTACTCCAAAATTTTCCTCCATTGATGGCCCGCAATCTCCCCCACGTCTGCCTCCCATCCCATTCTAGACCCCATAGACGCCTGTGGGGCAAGTAGCTTGTCAACCAATTGCCCATATGTCCTTGCTATCAAACCCTTGGTGCTACTTGTTATAGCAATACTTTCCAGAAGAGGGACCTTGCACCAAACGGGGGAACACTTTTTAAATTGACTGTCCAAAGCATGCCTAACCTGAAGGTAGTAATAGAATGTTTTTTTTGGGATTCCATACTCAATCCTGAGCTCGGTAAAGGATTTTAGCACTTTATTGTCCCCATATAACTGAGCCAGCCTACTAATTCCGTAGTATTCCCAGATCCTGCTTTTTTCCAAGGTCATCAGCTCGTACAGAAATTTATTTTGCCATATGGGTGAGAATTCAGTGAACCCTCTATAGCCCATAATCCGTTTGGTCGACTGCCAAGCTTTATTAACTAGTCTACTTGTTGGAGGTCCGTCCTGTAGTGACCCAGCCTCTAGTGCCTCTATCAGAGACTTATGTAAACTATTCTGTAGCATAATTTCCCCATTGGCATCCCTCCAACCCTGTGTCTCACATCCCCCTATATGTTGCAACTGAGCAGCCAGAAAGTAGTTGTATGGTTGGGGTACTGCCAATCCCCCCTCTCTGGTAGGGCGCTGTAGTATTTGCAGGCTAATCCTTGCCTGCCCTTTCTTCCAGATTAGTTCTCTGAACAAGGTATTTATTTTAAGGAACCATTTTTTCCCAATCCAGACTGGGGAGTTATGGAGCACGTACAAAAGCTGCGGAAACCATATCATCTTGATTAGGCTGGTTCTACATGCCATAGATAGGGGAAGTTTTCCCCAGATGTCACTTTTCCTTTTAAATTTGTCCAGCAGAGGTGCTAGGTTGTCTTCAATGTATTGGTGGGGGTCACCAGATATCGTTATTCCCAGGTATCTCATTCTCTCTGACACTTTTAATTTCGACATGCCGCCGGTCGGGGCATTTGTAGTTGCGTCAATAGGTAAGAGCGTAGACTTGCCCCAGTTAACTACAAGTCCCGATATATTCCCAAACCTTTCCACCAGCTGGATCGCATTCTCTAGAGATGACCCCGTGTCGCCTAAGAACAAAAGCACATCATCTGCGAATAGCGCAATCCCATCCTCCCCGCTACTTCTCTTAAATCCTTGCACTCCTGTTGCTGTTCTAACTACTTCCGCTAATGGCTCTATAGCCAGGGCAAACAACAGGGGTGACAATGGGCACCCCTGTCTTGTCCCTCTCCCGAGAGACATCTAATCAGTAAATTCGTTGTTAATCTTTAATCTAGCTCTTGGGTGGGAGTATAGGATTTTTACCCATCTTATAAACGTGGGGCCAAACCCAGCTCCCTCCAGTACCCACCATAGATAGTCCCATTCTATACTGTCGAACGCCTTGGCAATATCCAAGGATAATATCGCCCTAGAGGCATTTCTCCCTGCCGGAGATTGGAGACACAAGTACGTCCATCTAATATTAACGCTAACAGACCTGTTAGGAATAAATCCCGACTGATCCAGATGCACCAGGCCCGAGATACACTTTTTTAATCTAGTTGCCATTATTTTTGCCAGAATTTTAATATCAGAACAGAGCAAAGAGATTGGCCTATACGAGCATACATCAAGATGATCTTTCCCCTCTTTCAGTATCAATATTATATTAGCTTCTGACATCGAAGAGGGCAATCTTCCCTCTATAATTGCCCAGTTCAATGTTTTCAAGAGAAATGGGAGCAACACTGCCCCAAAATACTTATAGACTTCCAAGGGCAGTCCATCCGGGCCTGGGGATTTTTGTTTAGGCATCTCTGCTATTGCTTGCTTTAACTCTTCAAGGGTTTGTTGTAAACCCTTACTTATGCCCAGTGAAGTGACCGGCCTCAGGTGATACACAGATCTAAAACAAATCCTCTTACATAAATTGTACCTGTCTATCTGAAGCCATTTGTCCTGTACATCCATGTAAAACTCAGAGATAAGCAGGGGGGGGGGAGCTGCAGTTACACACTGTACATGGTCTCTGGGAGCTGATTGGAGGGAGGAGACACCCCCCCCTTCACACAGCTCACAGGAACAGAGATGAGGCTGTCAATCGGCTGGAGCTCCCTCCCCTGTCACCTGTTAAGCTCTTGGTGTCAAGAATACTTGTCAGAAGTGACACATGCAGAAAGCAGAGGAACAAAGCAGCAAACAGAAATAAGAGACAAGTAGAGAGAGACAACTGGAGAGAGACAAGTAAACACTATAGATATATGTGGTTTGCTCAGATTTTATTTCTGAGGTTTACAACCACTTTAAATCTTTTTCCCTTTCACATGGGCAATGTTGCAGACTTACTTTGTACAGTTGGCAGGTGATTAGGAGGAAAAAATGCAGCCTTCTGCACACCTGTTTGAGGCTGGGTTCACCCTAGTGTGAATTGGATGTGGGTTTCCCCGCATCCAATTCGCATGACAGAAGATTGTTACCGGCTCTCAACGGAGCCGGTTCACACATCTCTGGAGTGGCTGTGGAGGGGATTGCTCAGGGGTCCTGGGTGTCTTTGGCTCCGTTTCAGGTCCAAATTCAGGCAAAAATTCGCCCCTGAAATGGAGAACAGGGACGCACCAGACCTCTGCAGTCAGCCACAGTGTGAACCCAGCCTAAAGGGGGATTTCACAGCGAAATCTCTCTCCACTGTTCCACCACTTTAACGCAGTTGTGGTGTGGCCCCACTCACTTCTGTTGGTGCCTACAGTAATATCACCTACCGAGCATGAGATGCCCCACTTTTTTGCTGTACCACCCAACCCAAAGCCCTCAGCCACAACAATGTGTACTGGGCCATCTGGTGGCCATTGCTGGGTTTTGACAAGTGACAAACTGCCAGGTATTGTTATACTGATAACATCCATGTGAAATGGGCTTTAAAGCTCCCGTTTGGGAATGCTAAACACAGATCTTAGGAGTGCTGATTGTCACTTTAAGGGCTTGCTTACGCTAGCTTCACCCTCTGAAGAGTGATACTTGGTGGATTGCTTTTTAGGGGGCATTTGGCATGCAGTGTGGAGGCAATATGTCTTTTTTTTTTAAACAAAAGTGTGCTTTGAGCTAAAGTGTAATGAGTTAACAAAGAGCTGCACCTATATGTCACCAAAAGTGATGTGAAAATATATATATACATAAATAATAGTGCGCTTCTGGTTACTATGCAAGAAATGAAATACCGAAAATGTATCAATATACAATCAAACAGTGAACTGAATAGTCCATAAAGTTTACTATAGAAATACGTCCATGTGCCAATAACAATTAAAGCATATAGTGGAATGAAGGTGTATCTAATTCTCAAGATAATGGTATATCCCACCGGGTGGCAAACCGCGTGAATTGTTAAGGAATTCCACCATACACATGTGCCCTCCACTGTAATCACTGTACTTATGGTGATTGTGACTGGAAATTTTATTTAAAGCGTTTGTTACCCCAGAACTTCATATTCTTGATATGTGCCTGCTGTACCATGTATTTGTATGAGAAAGTATCCTGTTCTCTTTGTAGTGCTTTCTTTATGCAAAATTCCTGGTGTTCCTGCCAGCCCCTCTGCTTTCCTATTAAAAACTGACCACACTAAGCAGGAGAGCACAACGTGGTCAATTCTCTAGCTATGCTGGGAACTCAGCCTGCTCACCTTAAAGAGAAACTGCAGTCTGTTCACATAATTTGTAATAAAAACATCTTTGCCATTCTGAAACTTCCCTCCAACCACTTTGAATATTATTTTATATACAGTATACTGTGATTCTGTACTTGACAAAAATGCTGCAGAAATCTCCCTCCACTGAGTCTGGCTGCAACTATTTTAACTGTGGGCAACTGAAGCTGCTGCCTGTTCACTTCCTGGATTTACACAGACACACCTCCAGCTCTGCAGATTTAATTGGCCCTCTTATGACTCATACCCCCTCCCTTCTTGACAAACTCTCACAAGGGTGAAAGAGAGCTTTGCATGATAAGTGAATGATAAGCCTAGGCTGATGACCAGACAAGAAACAGGGAGTGGGCTGTGTAAGGTATTTACTGGCAGAAAAAAAAATGTTTTATTATCCAAAGTTAACACAACAAGGTTGCAGTTTTCATATTCCAGGTGCATTTTGCGCTTTTCAATACATATTTTTGATCAATTGAAGTCTATGGGACCAAAGACCCAAAAAAAAATCCCTGGCCCTTGCCATAAAACGCACAGATGTGAACTACATCCATAGGAAACCATGTTAAATGGACTGTAGTGTGTTTCTGCATAACTGAAAATGCACTAAAAAATGCATAGTTGTGAACCAGGCTTTAATAGATGGAAAGTTGAAAAAATGTCTAATGCCACGTACACACGAGTGGACTTTCCGGCAAACTTTTCTGGCGTACCGGAGTCCGTCGGACAATTCGATCGTGTGTGGGCTCCAGCGGACTTTTTTTCCTCAAAAGTTTGCCGGACTTAGATTTGAAACATGTTTCAAATCTATCCGACGGACTCGAGTCCGGTCAAAAAGTCCGCTCGTCTGTATGCTAGTTCGACGGACAAAAAGCCACGCTAGGGCAGCTATTGGCTACTGGCTATCAACTTCCTTGTTTTAGTCCGGTCGTACGTCATCACGTACGAATCCGTCGGACTTTGGTTGATTGTGTGTAGGCAAGTCCGTTCATTCAGAAAGTCCGTCGTAAAGTCCGTCGAAAAGTCCGCCGGGCAAAGTATGCCACAAAGTCCGCTCGTGTGTACGCGGCATGAAGGTCCACTTTGAGGCCTGATTCACACCCATGCAGCTTGCAGTTTGCATATTCCGGTTGCATTTTGCGCTTTTCAATCCATTTTTTTGATCCATTGATTTCTATGGAACCAGAAAAAAGTCCATGACCCTTTCCATAAAATGCACAGATGTGAACATGACCCATAGGAAACCATGTTAAATGGACTGTAGTGTGTTTCTGCAGAACTAAAAATGCACTAAAAAATGCATAGGTGTGAGCCAGGCCTTAATGATCAGACTTGTCCTGCACAGCCATTAACTGGGCAGCTCAGTGTGCTGCTGCTTCTCCTCCCCCCAGCTGTTATGCAGCTAAGAACAGAGGGAATGCAATCACGTATAAAAAAGGGAAAAAAAGGTATTTATAATGTTTTTTTATAACTAAACACAAATGTTTTGCCTTTCATTTCTATTTTAAACCGAATGGATTGTTTTACAAGGTGATCGTTTACAATCACTTGTAAAGTAAGAGTCAGAGCTCCCTTTAAGATACGTCTTCGACATCTTCATTTTCAAGCTGAAGATTGCATTCAGGCTTCAGGAAGCAGCTCGAAGCTTGCTAAAAGCTTTGCAAAAGGCTTGCTAAAAGCTTCATAAAACTTTCTATTTGCAATGCTCCTACACAAACTGAAGGCCATTTGAACTATCGAAAAGTAAGTTTTACACATCCCAGACATTAAAAATTCTAAACTGTTGTTGGGAACATCTACTCAAGTTTTTGCTGAACTAGTCTTTTCCTTGCAGAACCATCTGGCCAAACTCTGTAATTTTTAATTTAATGGCAGACTTGGCTGTTTTTCAGATTGTGGGAAATCACGCAAACAAGGTAACTTACATCACAATGACAATGTTACAAGCTGCCATATGTTTGCTGTAAATTGTCATTTGTTTTTATGTCTTTTGTTTTTCCTGCCAAGAAACACGTTTGCTGTTGCTGCACGTAAAATGTGCTCAATATTTATCTTCACTTCCCCTTACAATTTCATATTAAACTTCCAGAGCTTGCTCTTCACACAGCAACAATCCAGCCCAGCTATTGTCATAGCAGGAGGATTGTGCACATACTTTCAGCTGTCTAATCTTTGCAATTTAAATAGAGAAAGGGAACAGCTGTGCATCACAAGGGTTTTCAAGTACTTATAAATAGGAAAATGTACACAGTTTATGGCATAGGGCGATGTTGGGAAGAGTAAAACAATGCAAGGATTAAGTGCTGGATTTTCCTCCCACTTATATGCCAGCTGTGACAATAAAAAAACAAAAAAACCTATCTACGTATTTACATTTTCAAGCTGTGGAAGAGGTGAGGTATTTGAAAATGAGATGTGGCATCATGAAAAGGTGATCATAAATGGTACACTCTGTACATCTCCTTCAATTTACCACCCATTATGTAGCAAAAACACCAGCCTTGCACCTGAACCCCGGTATGGACCAAACCCCTGCTCATCCCTAGTTTTATTTGGATGGGATTTTAGCACCACTTGAAGTAGATCTAAACTCAATGACAAAATCTTATATTGCCTTCAAAATGGTAATTTGTTATCTTTTTTTTTAATCTTTAAAATATGTTATTCTCGTTTAAGTAATACCAGCAGATGCCACAATGGTTCTTCTTCAGGCATTTCTGTTGTGGATTCACATTGGTCAAAGAATTGTGCTCCTGCATTGATGGAGAACACAAGTGACTGTGTTGACACATAATATCTAGGCATGGTTCACCTTTCTCAGTAACAAGAGGGCAGGAAACCAGTCTAGATCAATGATTTTCAACCAGTGCTGGAGTGAATGCATGTAGACGGGAAGCTGAAAGAGGTTGGAGGAGAACAATGAGATGTCAAAAAGAATGGACAAAAGATGACAACCATATTCTAAGAAAAAAAATGTCAAGTGTTTATTATGATATATGATACATTGCAAACTACATTTTACCCAGTTAAAGTCTTACTATACCCAGGACCCTGCATTCAGTATATCTGGTCTTCCACAGTACACAGAACATGGAAATGTAATTATTTTAGTAAATATAAACTGCTAAATACCTTTTCTCATCAGCAGTATATAGCAGTCTTGTGACTTCTATAAGTGTCTGGCCGAGCACTGGTTAAAGCTTCTAGGAGGAGTTTTCATTCTACTCTGACTGTATGAGGTTGCAGGGCCCCTGACCCTCTGTCTGGACAGTGCTGATTGGCCCTGTGCTGATCATATGCACCCTCCTAAAAAAAAACAAAAAAAAAAACTCTCTATCAATACACACTAAACTGAGCATGTGCAGAGTGCCCCCAAGGCTCTATACTATAAGGAGATGGATTGGGGACTGTGGAAGTAGAGGAGGATCAGAGAAGACAGGATCAAACAGCCTTTTTACACAATGCAGAGGATTAACCCCTTAGATTCCACAGTGAGTATAACAAGCATGCTTTACTACTGCATATACAGACTGATTTTACTGTTGTGGGTTTAGTAACACTTTAAAATTAGATCTACTTAAATATGTCTCGATTTTAAATTCAGGGAAAAAAATGCCCCTGTAGGGGAAAATAATGTTTCTAGTCTCATCAATAATCTTAAATTGTCAGTCCATCTACATTTATGTTCCAGGTACAGTTGAAATCTATTGGACTGTAACCTATGTGTTTCTTATATTTGTTCTGGATGCCCATGGAGCGACTTTTTTTGTATAGTCCCTGTTTCGATCCTGGGTGTTTTGTGTATTCCTGCTTACCTTGAGGGGTTCTCACTCGTTCTGTTTAAATACATTAAATAACCAGCAGGAAGAACGAGACCTCCTCATATTGATCGTAGCAAGTGTACAGGCCTGAGAAAAATCCTATGCTGGATCCTGTGATTGCTAATTTTACCGTCTAAAAAAGTACTTGATGGTAGATTTGAGAAAAGCCTATGCTCAAAATCAGAAAATGTATGCATACTGCGATCTTGTACAAAACATAAACTGCACATGCTACACATATTTACAACTGTATAGGACACAAACATATAGGTTCTGCTATTATCAACAATATTTATAAATCACCATGTTATGTACAATGTTGCTTATAATAGATGCTGTCATACAATCATTGTTTGATTGCTGATATATTAGCTGTCTCAGGCTGCAGTTGAATCTGATCCAGAAATGTTCTGGTCCGCATTTATCCATCATTTCCTGTAATAACCATCTGCCAGTGAAATGTGTAGATTAGGAATCCTTCATAATTATTTATGAACCACATACCATATGTTGGCATATAAATGTTAGCACAAAAATAATGTTGAAATAAACATGAACATTTTTGTACTTAATAACTGTGACAAGGAGGCTAAAAATTGGGATCTCCCAATATTTAGTTAAAGCAGTGTTCCTCAAACTTTCTAAACAAAAGATCAGTTCACTGTCCTTCAAACTTTAGGGATTGTGGCCAGTTGGATTAGAAAATAGGAAGAACAGTTGCCTCATCATTGGTGTCAGTGAGAGGAATGGTGCCATATCGTTGATGTCAATAAGAGGAATAGTGACCTATTGTTGGTGTCAATAAGAGGAATAGTGTCCCTTAATTGGTGTCAGTATAGGGACTAGTGTCTCATTGTTGATGTCAGTGGGAGGGATAATATAGTATTCTTGGTGTCAATGTTTAAAATAGTGCCCCATCAATGGTATCAATGGAAAAAATTGTGTCCCGTAAATGCTATCATTAGGAAGAACAGTGTCCTTCTGTTTGTGTTAGTGGGAAAAATATTGCCACATCATTGGTGTCAATGAGAGAAACAATGTTCCATAATTGGTGTCAGTGGAAAGACTAGTACCCCATGGTTGGTGTCAGTGGAAAAGATGTTGCCCCATCGCTGATGTCAATAGAAGGAATCTATTAATCCATCCAATGGAGTCAGTGGGAGGAACCATGCCTCACCATTGTTGTCCAAGAAATTGTTGCTCCATCATTGGTGCCAGAAAAGGAATATGCCTGAAAAGCCAGTTTAATGCAAGCAAAAGGCTGCAGTTTGGGGACCACTGAGTTAAATGTAAAAACGATGTTGCTTACTGATGTGAACAGAGGGTGGAAATTAGGCAAGCGGGTAGAGGAAAAAAACTCTTTATCTTGAATATGTTTACATTTTCAATTCTAATTATTAGTAAGATGGAAGAGTGAGCTAGGGATTTATGAAAGCAAATAAGATATGTACTGTATTTTTTTATTATACTGTATAGACGTGGGGACCTCTATACCATTTAGAAACTAAATATGAGTAAACATAAAAACCCAGCCCATTGCTCCATCAACAGCACACATGATAATTATGGTTAATTAAGGCTTCTACACTTTTGTCATTAATGTTATGACATCATTATTTTTACCATAATTAAAGTTAGAATATACTGTTACAAAGTCTGGATTGTGTGAAAACTATCTATGTACTGTAGCAGAGCTGTAAATATCTGTGATTAAATCACATTGCAAAATCAGTAAAGGGCTCTTTGTCTAATCTCTCTCTAATGCAAATTTTGTATATACATTTATATACATTTATTTTATCCAGATGTATGCTACTTCTACCTGAATACATCAATATGTATCCAGTACCTAGCCCCGTCTGCTTCTTGGCCTCTGCTATTGCTATAGTCAGTGTACGTCCTGTATAGTCTATTTAGAGTTTGGAAAGAAAGAGGCATACAACTTGAGCTTATGGTGGCTTAGGGAGCATTTTGCTGAGCAAGGGCACTTAACCTTTAAAGATCATACTACCTACCCCTATAAGTAATGGTAAATAAATAGCACTGTGCTGTTAATGGAGATGTTTAGGCTTTAGAAAAAAACATTCATATTCACTTCTATGCTGCAGCATTGGTGTGATGCTGCAGCTGTCCTATGTCAGCTCTAAGACCAAGAACTGAGTAACTACATGACCGCTGATCACTCTGCCTTCTTGGAACAGAGAGTGGTGACTGTCAGTCACCACTCTCTGTTCTTCTTCTCGAGTGCTCACTGGAGCACCAGGCTGGAGAGGGGTGGGCGCAATTGGTTTCAGCGCTCAGCCATGTACTGAGAAGTGGAGCCAGCTGTCAATCAGACAGCTAGATGGATCCCGACAATATGGTTGGGATCCTTCCAGAGTCTGGAGTGGCTCTGTGATGTCAGCTATAACCTGCTCTGGGTCACAAGACTGCAAAACTAATTGCACTCCTGTGACCAACAAGAGAAATATGTGCAAAAAATCTTTGGTTGCACTTATGTTTTAAATTACTCTTATTTTATTTGTAGCTAGTTATTTGGTTGTATTTGGATTCAGTACTTCAGTACTTCGGAGCTGTTGACCTTAAACAAGCATGCACATTGTTAAGGTCAGTCAGTGGCGGCTGGTTAGGTTTTAGGATGGGGGGCGCCAAATCTAGCCCTTCCTTTTTGACCCCTCCCACTTCTCATAAGGCCATATCCCTTATAGAATCTACTCACTCTGTCCCCTGTATTCCACTTGCTTTCACCCATAGTGTCAGGAGTAAACAGCCCCAGCATCACAGCACAGAGTACACAGCCCCAGCATCACAGCACAGCGTATACAGCCCCAGCATTACAGCACAGAGTATCCAGCCCCAGAATCACAGCACAGAGTATACAGCCCTACACCACACGACAAAGTATACAGCCCCAGCATCACAGGACAGAGTATACAGCCCCAGCATCACAGGACAGAGTATGCATATTGCCGTCTTGCACTTGTCCACTGTCTCCAAAAATATGGCTGAGATGTTGCAGTAATTACTGCTCAGCCTGGCAGGGGTTAAAGCTGATGCTGTCGCTGACTCACATTCTCTCCTCACGTTCTTGAGATCGCTAATCTGCCGACCTGTCAGTTCCTCGGAGTACACAGCAAGGACCGCAGAGCTGAGAAAAGTCCCATAACAAGTCACTGAAGCCAGAGTACTATTTGCTGATTGCAGGCTTCTCAGAGAGAGGTCTGATGCTAACCTGGGGCAGTCACAGCACGAGAGACGTCCACCTGGAGCATGCCTATGTGTAGGAGCTGGAGGACAGGGAGGAGGTAGGCTAGGAGGAGGATCTGTACTGCCATAGCAAGTGACGCCACTGCTCTCCACACCGCCCAGTCTTCCTCTGTCCCCACCAATTGAAAAATCGGAAAGGTGGCCACGTGAGGAGTGGGAGTGTTTGCGGGCGCACCGCTTGTGCCCCGAACCCTTCTTTAACACGGGCAAATCAGCTGATTGCAAGCTGGGATGCTTCCCATAGACTGCCGTGTGTCTGGTGCCTGGACACTCTTAAAGGGCCTTTTTTTTTTTTTTAGCTTGTGGGGGGCATGCACCCCCTATGGACAGGCCACCGCTGCTCAAAGTTACATGCGTATTTCCTCCTTCTTCTACGCGTGTATGAAAAATGTTCCTATGGTAGCAGAGGTGTCCATAGGCTATGAATGGTCTCAAAAAGTGTCCATTCATAGTGGTATTAAAGATCCGGTAAGCAAAAGCTATTTGCAGCTGAGAGCCTACCTTTCCAGCAGCACAGTAAGTCTGTGTTGTACCAATCCAAAGAAGTGACCAGTCATCATGAAATGCGTTATTTACTGCTGGTGCTTCTTGGTCTGGCTCCCTGTCAATGAGCACACTACAATGCAGAAACAGAGGTAGGTCTGCTTCAACTATCAATTTATGGCAAAAACATTATTATTGACTCCACTTTCCCTGAATTCATGGCTAAGATCCACCAACTTCCACCTTTGTGTCTATTGAAAGCACCCTCACTGGCACGTAAGGGGTAGTAGTAGTAGCTTTTCTGAGTAGATTAAAGCAGGCATTATGGGATGTCTAGCAGGCGTTTACATTTGAAAGTGTAAAGTTAAGTTCAGAATTACCCTTTTCCATGTAGGCTATAAGAAATTCTGACATCTCTACCATATCACCCTGTTTTCTGGTGGCAGTAGACCTTCATGCTGAAGAAGGTTTTTCTGAAGATTTGAAAGCCTGGGCACTCCAAATCAAAAACTTCACCTGAATCTCAGTAGCTTCGGAGAGACGAGAGACCCTAGGGAAAGTCCCTTATAAGTGAAAGGGACACTTTTGCTGTAATAAACAATCATAGTAAAAAATAAAACAAATTCCTGATCACCTTTCCAGAACACTATCACTGTGGGGCACTGTACTCCTCTGTTTACAATATGTAAAAAAAATTGTAAGAAAAAAAATTGAAAAAATACATATTTTTTTACATACTGTAACCAGAGCAGTACAGCACCATCATATGACAAGTGTGGTGGTTACCAGGGACTCTGACTGATGACAGTATGTAAAAAAAATTGTGAAAAAATATATTTTATTTCATTTCTTAATTTTCCAAAAATTTGTGACAAAAAAAATTACAGCTGCAAAAACTCACCATGCCTCTTCCTAAATAACTTGAACTGTCTTCTTTTTAAAAAAGAGTAATTTAGGGGATTTTTGTACTGTCCTGACATTTTAGGGCCTCAAGAAATGATATAGGCAGTCAGTACATCAGGACTGATTACCGGTAATTTTCAAATATATATTGTATACCATAACTTGTAGACTCTATAACTTTCACACAGACTAAATAATATACATTGATTTGGGTTATTTTTACTAAAGAAATGTAGCAGAATACATTTTGGCCTCATCTTCTGAAGAAAAATGTAAAATAAAAAAATACACATTGGGTCATTTTTTATTTATATACAAAAAAAAAAAAACAGTGGTGATTAAAGACCACCAAAAAAAGCTTTATCTGTCTGACAAAAATGATAAAGTGTTGCATGACTGAGTAATTGGCATGTAAAGTGTGACAGCACTGAACGCTGAAATTTGGCCTGGGCAGGAAGGGGGTAAAAGTGTCTAGTATTGTGGTGGTCAATAAGTTTATGGCTAGTATTAGAACCTCTGCAAGGTTATTTCTTTCTTTCTGCATGTTCGTTGGTGATACTTCACCTGACTTCCTGTCAGTCCACCATAGTTTTCAGTAGGGCCTCTGCTACACTAAAATCCCAACCAGCATTCCAAACCCTGTCTGCTGGACCAAAGAACTTCACATGCATACATTGAATGATTTCTCCAAAAAATAATAATGCTGCCCTGACTCCCAAAAGTCTGCCTGCACACTGTTTGTAGGAAAAGGCTTTTTGTGTACAACGCTGGTGATGATATCACATCGAGTAATACAGGCTGTTTCTTTCTTTAGGTACAAAGTGAAAGAAAATAATGCAGGTATATGATCTAGATGGGCATTTGGGGGACATCTGGCTAATACCCAGATTTATACTTTAACTGAGAATTTAGATGTTTACCTGGAGTTCCACTTTAAACATCAAGTAAGAATGCTTGTTGATTGCTATGGGCAAATGGATATTTCTGAAAGTACTTTTTCTATATCAGTCCCAAAATGGCACACTCAAAGAATTCAATTTTTACAATCCATTTCTTTTTCACCTGCTCTTGAATGCTTCAGAAGAGCTAAAAGGGATATCTCTGTGGATAATTTATTTTTCCCAACATTTATTTTTATGGGAGGATTGGAGTTTTAGTAAGGGGGCCTGTATAAAATCTGAAAAGCTATCAGAGGCAAAATAGGAAAAACATTTAGGCTTAAATGCAAAAGAAAGTGAGTGCTGCAGTCATTGTATGTTCACTTCTACGTATTTTTGTCTTTTCAAGTAACTTCAGAATATATTTGTCATTTCAGATAGCTAATAGAATAGCATTTTTCTATTGTCACTTTTAGGAATTTGCTTTTAAAGACATATCTTTTAGGCATCTGCCTGTGCACCCATGTGCCTACTTACAATCATATATTTATAACAGCAAGATTTGTCTTTTTCCTTAAAGTGATATTAAAGTCTTGTTTTTTTTTTTTTAAAAACAAAAGAGCAGCCAAGATCCTCTTCTTCTCGGGTCCCTCGCTGGCACTCCTGGCCCCTCCCTCCTCCTGAGTGCCCCCACAGTAAGTAGCTTGTTATGGAGGCAGTACAAACAAATGGCCACTGCCCTCACCTACCACTGGCCTTTGAAGCAAGGAGCACATGGAAGGGTGAAGCATGCAAAACAAAACCAAAGAAATTCCAAACTCAACTTACCAACCAGCCTGCAATCTGGATTTTGCTGTCTAACAGTCTGCGTTAAAAACAGGGGTTTAGTCTGCACACATTTGCAAATACATGCGTAAGCCACAGAGCCATATCAAGGCACCGTGGTATTTCCTGTAGTCCTAACTCTAAATTTTGAGAGCCTCCACGGTGGAAGCATGTGCATTATATTGGATAGGCAGAGGGCAGGTGAGCCTGGAGGGGGCAACCGTTGTACAACTATCATCCTAATTTGCCCTGCAACATCAGTCCTACTTTGGTCCTACTTCCATCTGACTTGAATGAACAAGATGAGATTTTGCCCTGACTTTGAGACAGTCTGACTTCCCAGTGTGACATAAATTCCTTTCCCTGCTGCTGTAATCACCATGTCAGGTGTCACAAGTCAGATTGTTAGGACAAGGATCCTATTTGATCTGACTTCAATGATATTGAACGGGCTGGGGTAGGTCCAAAGTAGTGCAGGAACCTTTTTTAAAGTCGGAGTGACTCGTGATGGACCAGTTAAGACGGCTCTCATAGGGAACCATTGATTTATACACGTCATGCGTCATGTGCTCCCAATGTTGGAGTGTTTGTCTTACCAGTGTGAACCCAGCCTTAAGGCACAGGGGCACACTTGACATCCAGCACATAGCACTATGGCAGCAAAAGTGTCCAGTGCGTCCTCTCACCAATATTTCTACAGTTCAAACAAATGGCCACTGCCCTAACCTATAACTGCTCTGTGCAGCAAGGAGAGCATGGAAGGGCAACGCATGCAAAACAATGTTATGGTTGTACCCAAGCTGAGCCGCTGCTCTGTGTGTCCATTCAGATATGGAGCCGCGGATCAGCCCCCTCTCTCTCCTTATTGGTTCACTGACTTTGACAGCAACGGGAGCCAATGGTGCCCGCTGTTGTGTCTCAGCCAATGAGGAGGGAGAGTCCCGGACAGCCGAGGCTCTCATGCAACATTGCTGGAACGAGCTGGGGCTCAGAAAAGTATGATGGGGGTTGAAAGGGCATACTGCATTAAAATATAAAACATTCTGCCTTTAGAACCACTTAAATCAATATTAAGCGTAATTCTAACATTCTTTGAAACTATCTTTATTGTGTAAGGTAGATAGATTTTACATTTTTTTCCTTCATCTAGAAAGTATGAGAAGCTCTGAATTGGTGGTATCTTTTAACACAGTATGTTTACAGTGGAGCGAATTGAACAAGAAATAACAATTGTACATACTGTATATGATATCTGTATATGTATATCTTTCTTAAAATATAGATAACATACTGTACATAGAAAAGCCATTCTAAGTCAACAGCACTGACATTTTAAAATTAGACCAGTTATTTCTAGTACAATGAAAGCATAATGTGGACAGATCATATGTAGTCTGCTTATATCCAGTTGTACCTAGAATGCTTGACGCCCGTAATTTTTTTTTTTTGTTTACAAATGATTTTTTATTATTGTAGAAGGTCATAGTTTAGTACAAATTTATAACAGAAACATAGTTGCATCCAATATATCAAGTACTGTATATACTCAATATGAGGTGTATGGCATATACTGTATAAAAAGAACATAGCAATACAACATAAGAGCAATAATGGTGAGATCTAAATATGAATTTTTCCTATCAGGTTATATAATTGACATCACAGCTTTGTTCTATATTGATATTTATTTTTAGGCTATATTAGGTGATATATAAGGAAGTAGTATGCCCCAAGGGGACCATTTTTTTTTTTAATGTGCATGGTGTCAAAGAGTGTATGGTGGATACGCTCTCTGAGAGTTTTATTTGTTCCATTCTACTCAATACCTGGGACCAAGGGACTGTTCATGGATGCCAATTAAAAGCTATCATCCAGTGGATGATTCTCTAGCCGAAATTGAGCAAGTACATTTCAGTAGATTTTGGAACATAGTGGTATAATTTGGTAGTGTAAATAATTGGTCCAAGTCGATTTCCCATTGAAGCATTGGTTTTGACTTTTCAGAGAGAGAAAATCTATTTAAGCAGCGGTAAATACGAGAGATCAATCCCCTATCTCTTGGTGAGGAGATGCAGATTTGTTCAAATTAGGAATAAGGGGGTTGTAATGTTAGAGAGAAGCATTTTTGGTAGAATTTTTAAATTTAAGTGTAATGGGGTAATTCTAAAATTGGGAGATTATATAGTTCACATAAATCTGAAAAAGGGCAAAATTTGTTGTTTAGGGATATTGATTTCAAAGTACAGGGGGTCCCCTAGTTACAAACATCCGACTTACAAACGACTGCTACTTACAAATGGAGGGAGACAGCAGGAAGTGAGAGGAAAGCTACCCCTAGGAAGGGAAATTCACTCCTGTAAGAGCTATTATGGGGTAAAGGTACCTCCACTGATGCTTTATCACCAAGGCTTGTTTCCACAACAACCCAAGATTTTCAAAATCCAATTGTCATTGGGACAGAAAGTGAGGTGAAATCTTCTGAACATGGCACAGACAGCAAAACAAATGTTACAGGGGTGACAACCCTTTCCTATGCTATCTAAAAAGCTTAAAAATAGTTTTTTTGGCTGGAGCTACACTTAAAAAATGCACCTGTTCCGACTTACAAACAGATTCAACTTAAGAACAAACCTACAGTCCCCAACTTGTTTGTAACCCGGGGACCCCCTGTAGTGGGTTACATAATTTTCATATACAGAAAGTGCTGTATTTCTAAAGGCCGGGAGGAAGAGGGGGTCTCCTATAAAGGATGCTGGGGGTGGGAAGGGATAGAAATCAAGTCAAATTTATCTTTATATCGGTGCCCCAATTGATATGAGTGAGCCACCTTATTTAAGGGAAAGATCTCTCTGGGTTGAATTGACTTGGACCATAAAATACCTTGAAGATGGAATATTATGATTGATTGTTCTTCAAAATGTAACCAAGAAACTTTATTCGAAGGAGCAAACTATTGAGCTAACTGTGTAAATCTTGCTGCTAGATAATTACACCATAAGCTAGGAAGGCTCAAACCACCATTTGATTGAGATCTGTGCATGAGAGAGTAACTAAACCTCGTTTTTTTGTTGAGCCATATAAATTTGTTAATTTCTCTGAAGGGACTCTGAAGGGAGTCTAGAGTGCTTTTAGGGATCAGTATGGTTAAAGCTCTAAAATAAAATAGTAGTTAAGGTAAAATCACCATTTTGGTAGCTGTTATTCTCCCCAAAAAGGAGATGTGATAATTAGACCATAATTTTAGTAGTGTTTTTGTGAATAGTGGTGGATATTTGGTTTGAAAAAGAGTTTTATAAGATTGGGTAAAGAGGATGCCCAAATATTTAAAAGAGTGTGAAATCCAGGTGAAAGAAAATCTCTCCTGCAAAGAAGCCGTTAACAAGGTGGAATATGTATAGGCATTGCAGTGCATTTGGATAAATTAACCCCTAGGCTGGTGAGTTCTTGGAATGTTTATAGTTCTTTGATAAGGGTTGGAAGGGAAATTAAGGGGCCTGAAAGGTACAGCAAAACATTATTGGCGTATAGGCTCAATTTGAAGTCTTTTAGGCCTTTGGAATAGCCTTTAATATTAACATTATTATGAATGGCACATGCGAGGGGTTCAATGGCCAGGGCAAAAAGGAGAGGGGAAAGGGGGCACCCCTGTCTAGTTCCTCCACCCATTGCAAAGAATTCTGAGTTTTCACCTGGAAGTCTAATTCTAGTTAGAGGATTTTGATATAAAACTCTAAAGCCATGCATGAATTAATTGCAAAGACCGTATTTGGGAAGCAGTAGTTCAAGTTATGACCAACTGACACTATCAAAGGCCTTGTGGAGATTAAGGCTAAGAATAACTACTGGCTTTGCATGCAGGTTAGCGTCCTGTATTATATTTTTGACAAGCCTTAAGTTGTCAGTAATCTGTCTGCCTGGAATAAAACCCATTTGGTCTGGGTGGATTAATGAGGCGATGACCACAGCCATTCTGTCCGCCAGCAAACGGCCAAAAATTTTGACGTCATTATTTATAACTGATATTGGACGGTAGTTCTGTGGAGAGGTGTGATCTTTATGGGGCTTGGGTAATAGAAACATATTGGCCAGAAGCATTTCCTCTGAGAATTTATTGCCTTGTAAAATATATTTGTATAATTTGGATAAATGAGGGGCCAGAATATGGGAAGATTTTTTATAATAAAGGGTAGCATACCCATCTGGACCAGGTGCTGTGGAAGTTTTTAGGAACTTAATAATCTCAGTTTTTTCCATAGCGGTACATGTGCGTTCAGTTTTTCAATTTGCTGGGCAGAGTGGGAGGCAAAATGTCTCCAAGCCAATCCAAAGAAGAATGCTTTGGTGAAGAATGAGGAGCAGATAGTAAATTCTTGTAGAAATCAGAGAAAATCTCCATAACTTCTTTAGGCCCCATTCACACTTACACGACTTGTCCCACGATTTTGTACTGCAAAATCGTATGACAAGTCATTCTCCATGATTTTCAATGACTACCATTCATATTGGCACGACTTTAAGTCGTGCCGACTTGAAAGTAGTCCCTGCACTACTTTGGTCCAACTTCTATGCGAGTTGTACTCCATAGACCTCAATATTAAACCCTGAAGTAGCATGCAAGTCGTGCCTGAATAATATAGACACGACTTCAGCACGACTTTGTAAGCACAAGCCTGGCTCACTGATCGGGAAAGGAAAACTTTTTTTTCCTTTCCTGATGAGCGACAGGCAGTGCTGACAGCTGTCTGGTATGAATCCAGAGGGGGAACTCCACGCCAAGTTTTAAATGAAAAAACCAGCGTGGGTTCCCCCCCAGGGGCATACCAGGCCCTTAGGTCTGGTATGGATCTAAGGGGAACCCCCTACGCCGAAAAATCGGCGTGGGGTCCCCCCCAAAATCCATACCAGACCCTTATCCAAGCATGCAGCCCGGCCGGTCAGGAATGGGGACGAGCTAGCGCCCCCCCCTCCTGGACCGTACCAGGCCGCATGCCCTCAACATGGGGGGTGGGTGCTTTGGGGGGCGCCCTGCGGCCCCCCCACCCCAAAGCACCTTGTCCCCATGTTGATGAGGACAAGGGCCTCTTCCCGACAACCCTGGCCGTTGGTTGTCGGGGTCTGCGGGCGGGGGGCTTATCGGAATCTGGGAGCCCCCTTTAATAAGGGGGCCCCCAGATCCCGGCCCCCCACCCTATGTGAATAAGTATGGGGTACATGGTACCCCTACCCATTCACCTAGGGAAAAAAGCGTCAATAAAAAATACAGTACACAGGTATTTAAAATAATTTATTAGGCAGCTCCGGGATCTTCTTCCGACTTCGGGGGTCCTCTTCCGACTTCGGGGGTCTCTCCGGCGTCTTCTCCCGGTGTCCGCATCTTCTGCCGGCTCCTCCGCTTTCTTCTGGCGCTCTTTTGCCAGTGGTGGTCCGGACCTCTGGATCGTCTTCTTCCCTCTTCTCTTCCAGAGATGTTGACACAACGCTCTCTCCAGCCAGAATGGTCTCTGTGCGCTCCGCAACAGACTTATATAGGCGGTGACCCCGCCCCGTTATGAGGTCACTGTCCCGGGGCATGCTGGGACTGTGCCGTCATAGGGGGCGTGGTCATCACCCGGTGACCACGCCTCCTAAAACGTCACAGTCCCAGCATGCCCAGGGACTGTGACGGCATAAAGGGGCGGGGTCACCGCCTATATAAGTCGGTTGCGGAGCGCACAGAGACCATTCTGGCTGGAGAGAGCGTCGTGTCAACATCTCTGGAAGAGAAGAGGGAAGAAGACGATCCAGAGGTCCGGACCACCGCTGGCAAAAGAGCGCCAGAAGAAAGCGGAGGAGCCGGCAGAAGATGCGGACACCGGGAGAAGACGCCGGAGAGACCCCCGAAGTCGGAAGAGGACCCCCGAAGTCGGAAGAAGATCCCGGAGCTGCCTAATAAATTATTTTAAATACCTGTGTACTGTATTTTTTATTGACGCTTTTTTCCCTAGGTGAATGGGTAGGGGTACCATGTACCCCATACTCATTCATATAGGGTGGGGGGCCGGGATCTGGGGGCTCCCTTATTAAAGGGGGCTCCCGGATTCCGATAAGCCCCCCGCCCGCAGACCCCGACAACCAACGGCCAGGGTTGTCGGGAAGAGGCCCTTGTCCTCATCAACATGGGGACAAGGTGCTTTGGGGTGGGTGGCCCGGCAGGGTGCCCCCCATGCCCTAAAGCACCCACCCCCCATGTTGAGGGCATGCGGCCTGGCACGGTCCAGGAGGGGGGGGCGCTCGCTCGTCCCCACCCCCATTCCTGACCGGCCGGGCTGCGTGCTCGGATAAGGGTCTGGTATGGATTTTGGGGGGGACCCCACGCCGATTTTTCGGCGTAGGGGGTTCCCCTTACAATCCATACCAGACCTAAGGGCCTGGTATGCCCCTGGGGGGGAACCCACGCCAGTTTTTTTATTTAAAACTTGGCGTGGAGTTCCCCCTTATGATTCATACCTACTACTGTATGTTTTCATTTGTTAATGCCAAAAACGTGGCAAAGTAGTACTGCTCCCAAATCGCGGTAAAATCGCGGCAAATCGCGGTAAAATCACGGCAAAATCGCGGCCGCGAAGTCGCTGTAAAATCGTGCGACTTTGAAGTCGTATAAGTGTGAAAGGAGCCTTAGGATGAGAGACTAAATTTCCATTGGAATTGCATAATTTGTAGACATGTGGGGGGTTTGTAGATTGTTTTAGCTTTCTAGCAAACATGGTAGAAGCAGAGTTGCTATATACCGTATTTATCGGCATATAACACGCACTTTTTTCCCCTGAAAATCAGGGGAAAATCGTGGGTGCGTGTTATAGGCCGATCCCCGCCGATTTTGTGTGATCTAAGTGATCGCGGCAATTGCCGCGGTCGCCGCCAACATACACAGCTGTGGGTAGATTCAAATATGGCACCGAGACTGCAGGGATTCGTCGGAGCCGAGATACACATACCCGAGTGTTCTCGGCTTTTTTCGGCGCCGCTCACAGTCACGCCCAGCCCTGCCCTATGATGGACATAACACAGGTCCAAGGGGCGGGACTGGGCGTGACGGCGGCGCTGAGAAAAGCCGAGAACACTCGGGTATGTGTATCTCGGCTCCGACGAATCCCTGCAGTCTCGGCACCATATTTGAATCTACCCACGGCTGTGTATGTCGGCGGCGAGTGCACAAAGCTGCACTGACATGGCTGGACTGGGGCAAAGCTGCACGGGCAAACCTGCACTGGGGCAAGGCTGCACTGGGGCAAGGCTGCACTGGGGCAAAGCTGCACTGGGGCAAAGCTGCACTGACAAGGCGGCACTGACAAAGCTGCACTGACAAGGCTGCACTGACAAGACTGCACTGGGGCAAGGCTGCACTGACACTGAAAAGGCTGCAGATGGACAGATAAGGCTGCATTGATGGGCATTTTAATGTAAGTTTTTTTTCCTTAAACTTCCCTCCTAAAAGTTTTTTTTCCTTAAAATTCCCTCCTAAACTTGGGGTGCGTGTTATACGCCGGCGCGTGTTATACGCCGATAAATACGGTAATAGGAATTTTGCTTTGGACTATCTCAAGGCCTTTTCTGTGTCAGCAGACAGCAAAGTGTCAAATGCTCTTCTTTTATATTGGATTTGATTATATAAATCTGGAGATGGGGATTTGAAATGTTTGTAATATAATTTGTCTAATTCTTTAGTTAGGGTATTAATATCAATTAATTTTGATTTATTTTTGGCTGAGGTGGTATTAATTAGGTAACCTCTCATAACTGCCTTATGTGCTGTCCATAAAGTGGTAGAAGGTATGTCTGGAGTTATATTATGAGTAAAATAATCTGCTAAATGTGTTGAAAGTTGTTGGATAATAGTGGGGTCTGTTAATAGAGAGTCATTAATATGCCATTTATATGGAGGAGGAGCCATGCCTATGTGAGAGGTAGTGATAGAAACAATGTGATGGTCAGACCAAGGGCATGCATCCACATTAGAGTCAGCTAAAAGGATTGGGGTTCCAAAAATATAGTCTAATCTTGCATAGCTTTCATGTGGATGAGAATAAAAAGTATAAGCCCTTATACCAACATTATGAGCTCTCCAGATATCTATTAGTTGAAGGTTGTGTAGAGAGCAGGAAAGACATTTAGGGAATGCCTTTGATGAAGGGACAGCTCTACTTCTATCAAGTACGGAATTTGCTGCCAAATTAAAGTCTCCCCCTACTATTAGGTGGGGGGATGATATCTGTCAAGAATATAAAAAAAATGTAGATTGTACCTTATTTGGGGCATAAATTGAGGCAATGGTGATTTGGCGACCTTTAAGGATGCCTTTCAGGATCAGAAATCTACTCTCTGGGTCCTTGTATAAGTTGAGTATCTCCATGACTAGTGATCTCCTTATGAAGATGGCAGTACCATGAGTCTTGGAAATATAGTCTGTACGATAATGATGACTATAAGACCTGTCAAAATATTGCGGGTGATTATTGGTAGTGAAGTGGGTTTCCTGTAGTAAAATAATATCCGCTCCTAATCTTTTATAATTACAGAATGCTTTTTTACATTTACTGGGTGAATTAAAACCTTGAACATTTTGCGATAATACTTTAAGTCCAATTGTAGTAATCATAGATAGAGATTGGTTTGATATAATAGTATGCGATATTTACTATAGTAAGGACTACAAAAACTAGAATTATATAACCAGAGTAATTACTTATATTGTTCTTAAACCCGCTAAAAATGGAGAATAGAGTATCTGTCAAGTAGAACAATATAAATGATAACCTTAGAGAAAATATCAATGTTGCATTGCATAAGGTTAAGCATATATAACACCTTAAGGAAAAAAAGATTTTTTGTTAGACCTTTTAAAAAAACTTGTAAAAATAGACTAACTTAGTAAAACTACGAGAAATAATATATATAACTTGGGGGTCAGGGTGTAGAACACTGTCTGACCAAAAACAATTTTGTTGTGGACAATAATGTCCAACACTCACATGAGGAGCCCTATCCATTAAAACAATAGATAATGTGCTCAGTCGCATAAGAATCGCCACAAACTGAACTATGTTTTAAGGATCCCTTTGTGATTAGGGAGACAAACTAATGGAGGCAGAGCAGAACAGCCTCAGCGAGGATTTTATAAAATAAAAAAGTATGTGCATGTTGTATATCTTATATTGAAAAAGGGAAAAATAAAAATACATAAGTTTGTATAAAAGGTACAGTAAAACCTTGGATTGGGAGCATAATTTGTTCCAGAAACAAGCTTGTAATTCAAAACACTTGTATATCAAAGCAAATTTCCCCATAAGAAATAATGGAAACTCAGATGATTCATTCCACAATCATTTATTAATAAGTCCTTCAGTTTATAGTTTATATAAAAAGATTATAGCAATGTGACCAGGTTGTGTAACCATAAAATGTCCATCCACAAATGAAAGCCTCCACAAGGGCATTAGAAGCAAAATCCATCAGAAGCTACAGCGTATAAAAGAGAAGAGAGGCGCCTCTAAGTGTAGCAATATGTTGCTAAATGTTGTACCTTCATTAAATGTAACCATATTGCTACACTTAGAGGCTTCCTCTCTTCTCCTTTATACCCTGTTGTGACATGACGCTACTTGTATATCTAGACATCACTTGTATATCAAGTCAAAATGTATTTAAAAATTTTGCTTGTCTTGCAAAACGCTCTCAAACCAAGTTACTCTCAAACCAAGGTTTTACTGTACTATGATATACCAACTAGTGTCATTTTAAAGGAGTAGATCAGCTGTTTACTTTAAGCTGTCATTTAAACTTGCAAACTTTCAAAACTTTCATAACTTTTCTTTGAGCTTGATGGAAAAAATGGAAATCTTTGATCATTATTTCCTTTTAATTCCTATCTTTTCCGTGATGTATTTTTGAAGAGAGAAAACCTTGTTCGCTGAAGTAATGAGACATCCTCTTCTTCAGGCATCCATATTTCTGAAGGATTGTCGCCATCTTCTTTGATCCCGACGTGTGCCTGGGGTAGCCCAGAAAGGCAAAGTATGAGGGGTAGTAGGAGGTCTTGCATCTGCAACAGGATCTAAAAGTCCCAACTTCACCAGGAGATCCTTACCTTCTGAGACATTGAAGACTGTGTAGATAGTGCCATTGTGCAGTACTGTTAATTTAAATGGAAATCCCCACCAGTATCTAATGTGAGCAGATTGTTATACAAAAGTTATTTCCTTCAATTTTCGTCTCCTTTCCAGGGTAGCTTGGGAGATATCAGGAAAAATTAGAATTTTTGTGCCATCCAATTCCATGTTGTGCATTTTTCTGGATGCTCTTAATATGCTTTATTTTGTGATAAAATCCTTCATACACAGAATGATGTCACGTGGAGGTCTGTTTGGAGGTGGTTTAGGATGCAAGGCCCTATGGATTCTGTCACAAGCAAATGAGGATGGAGGTGACTCAGGAAGGAGATTGTTGAACAGTTTGGATACTGCAGGCATCAGGTCAGAGATTGATTCTGGGATGCAATGAATCCTTAGGTTTTTCCTGCAGTATCAATCATCTAAATCTTCCACCTGTGATTGTAAATATGAGTAATTTTCAGCTAAAAGTTCAAAGTCTTTTCTAAGATCATTGTGCAATTGATCAATGTGCAAGATCAATGTGCAAGTGATAGCTCATCATGTTCGGTTTCTAGAAAGTCTCTGCGTCCTCCCAGGGTTGTTATTTCAGTGTGCTTGTTGTTTTTTGGAGCTCATATTGTATTTTATCAGCTAGTTTTTCATAAATCTTAGTTCAGCTGGCATCTAAATCAGCTTTTATTTCTTTTTTTATTTAAATTTTTATTGAAAGCCTATGGTGTGCAAAACACACCCAAAAACTTCACCCGGTGCATAAAAAATTTGCACACACATAAAGAGTGCTCACAAAAAAGTGCCATGGGTACACAGACGTGCCAATTCCCTGATCCGCCGGGGCGTTAGGCTCCAGACGGGGACAAAGGTACTTACAATGGTCTATCTGGCCAAAACCAGACAGACCCCGTTCTCTGGAGGGCCTACCGAGACAGGACCCACCCAAGTACTAGGTGGGGCTCCCCCGAAGGGAGACCCCATGAGAGAGGGCGAACTAAGCCAAAAGGCCATGTCCACCCCTTCCCAAGACTTTCAGGGCTAGCCCGAGGACCCACATCCTTACTCATCGTGCAAAACGTGAAAAAACAAGACGTGACAAACAAACATAGGTTTCAAATAAATAAAAAAGTGGGGGAAGGGATAGTGGAGAGGAGAGTGAAGAAGTGGCCATTGTGTAAAACAATGACCAGGCCCTCCGGCCAGGAATAAAAAATTCCTCTGGTCCTAGCCAAAAGGCCCGGCCCAAGAGGCAGGTGCAAAAAAAGCTGTGTTATGGTGCAGTGACCGTGGTGCCCAAAATCAAAGTGACTGCCACTCACACTGATCTTATGGCACCCCTGGACTGCCACTCCAGGGGCACTACTCCATAGGCTTTCAAACCAGCCCTGGCCCACAGCCCAGACCACAGCAGCCCCCACCACAGGCAGAAAGGCATGGAGATCCGGCACCTTGGTGAGAGCCCTTTACCATCAGGCTCCACCGTCGCTCCCATCACTCCTACCTAATTACATTCAGGAAGTACTAGCCACTCCCCGCCTACATAAGGGGAAGTAAGCGTTCTCTCCCGAATAACTGTCCGTAGCTAGAGCTACCACAATCTAGGCCAGAAGGCCAGGGACCCGACCCTCCGGCCAGACCCATGTGCAGCACCCATCCTCACCAGGAGGTCCTTTCTAGACTGGTTGGGTAGGCCCACTGAAGCCCCCATGGGCAACAGGTGATGACTGTCCCTCAACCATCTGTCCAGGTCCAATTACGCCATCAGATTTGCATGTGCCCCTCCCTCAATGGTTGGTACAACATCGCCTCCTCTGGCAACTGATAAGAACAGATACTACACTTGATCTTAGCCAAAAGGCCGAGAAGCATCTAAATCAGCTTTTGTGAGCTGAGAGGAGTACTCACTGTCATTCTGTGTGGAAGCAAACTCCTGCGGAGGGTCGCAAGCTGTTATAGGAGACTGTACAGGTTGTGGAGAACCAGCGCCATTTTGAGCCATTTTCTTTTGCTCTTTATTGTGCAGAGTGTTGTTGTGAGGGGGCGGTGCGCCTTCTTGCCCGATGGCATGCACTAGAGGCCTGCAGGGGTGGTTATGGAAATTGGGACGGTTTGTGGTGGTTTCTCCCTGTGGTGTGCATTATATCCTCACTGATCTGATGGAGCTCCTACATAAAAATGCTGATCTGCATTGCACTGCGCATGTGCCCCCTCTTAGGTAGGATCGTGGCCTTAGCGCATCTGGTCTCCTTCATACCTGGTTGACGTGTTTACGCACTTCATTTCTATTGTGGGGCAACAAACTGTCCGATGAGGGAGCTGGGGAGCCCTGATGGAGCAAGGATCAGGCACATAGGAATCAGGGAGGCCAAAAATAAGTTGTTGGGGTGTAGCAAGATGGCCGCTACTCCTAGGAATGTTCCTGAGAACTGCTCTTCAGGTGTCTTTGGAATCAGAGGAGTTCTCTTTATGAGGACTGCAGGTAACAGTCAGACAGGCTGGGCAGCTCTGACAATATTGCAGGGGGCGATTCAGGCTCAGAGGGGTTAGAAAAACCCTAGTAATCCTGCTGCCAGATGGAGTAAGATGGAAGCCACACGTGGCTATGGGGACATGGCCTCGGCCACCACCCATGCCACAAATGGAGAAGGGAGCACTGCAATCCCCAACTAGGACCTCGCTCTGTCCAGTCATGATATTCCGGTTGTGAGGTAGGGTGTGGATCGGGCACAGGAGGGATGAGGAGGCTGCAGACGTCAGCCGGGGTGTAGCAAGATGGCCGTGTCTCACCAGAGGGATCCCTGATGCTTTATCTGAATGGCAAACATAAGCAGTATCGCGGGGGCCGCCGGCTGCGGGTTTCAAGTTGGACAGCCCCGATGAACTTGTGAGGAGGGAGCCAGGCGCAGGAGAGCCAGGAATGCCAAGAGGAGGCGATGGTACAGCCGCTCCCCGTGGATAGGCTGGAGCTGTGGACTGTCCCTCAGATGGCTGGAGCAGAGAGGAGCGCCGCGTTAACGGCCCCAGGTGGTTCCCCAATAGCCTGGGGGACTCAGGGGTCCATGGAGAGATCCAGGTAGGGCTGCTGGAAAGTGCAAATTCTTAGATGTGCCTCTGGACAGCTGGAGCAGCAGAAATATTTCTTGAACAGTAATTATTATAACATTAAAATGGTAATAAAAATGTCTAGAAATTAAATGCAGACAGTGAAACTCTTAGTCTTCCTTTACTTTTGTGGTCAGTGGAAAGGGCTGCTTTACATTGGTAGTTTTGTTTTGGATAGATTAGTTACATTAACTGAGGACAAACCGGTGTAAGCTAAATATTTTTATTGATTATCCAAATAACAAATTAAACAATTTTAGAAAACTACACCCACCTCCAACACATAATTAAAATAAGACAGACGTCTTAATAGGACACAGGTGGCCACCACACCCGATTCAGACACCTCGTACTCGTCTCACACACAAACAGATAATTATCCTAAAGCCGACTCTGGAACAATTGCATGAATGATCGGTCAATGAATTAAATTATCAGAAATGAAAAAAGTTCCAGGAAATTGAAGTTTGGGGTGCTCAAAGATGGTTCCAATAAGCTTGTATATGGAAAGTGCTTGTGCTTTAGAGGTAGACGAGAGTTCCCCTAGTGTAGAGACTGAAGATACAATGACTGTTTTTTTAATATATTTGCCTCTTTTTCTAGGAAGTGTTTCCTGAGAGTTCTGTATATTGTATATCCTCACGGACTTCTTACATTTCTTATATCCCAGTATGGCTTATCTCTTGGCTGAAGATATCGACCTTGAGATACAATCTGCATTTTCTTCCGATTTATCGGCCTCTTATTGTGGCGATGATAGCTTGAAAAAATTACTCAAGAACCATAAAAAACTAACTATCAAATTTCTTAACAGAAAGTGGGATATTTCATCACTGAAATCACACATTAAGCACAAAATTATACCCAGGGGTCTGAGGGAAAAAGTCACTCTGGCAGGTCACCTACACACGCCACGATTTCTTAAATTATGGAAAAAAAGTTGCTTGGAACGCGGCCTTGCGATTTTACATATGATTGTTGATGAGGAACAAATACAACTTGATGAGATTAAAAAAGAAATAGATTAGATTAAATTAGTGTGCAGTTGTTGGAGCCATATAAAACAGACCCGGAATTTATTAAAAGTAATGATCTCCTCAAAAAAGAAGTGGAAAAGACACAAAAAATCCTAAAATCCACCAAACAGGAAAAATTTAAACAGAATCCCCTAGACTGGGAAAGTGGGGATATGTTTGACCCCACAATTCCTAGAGGGAGAAGCAAGTCACGTAGGAGCAGGAAAAACAAATCTAACTCTGCTCGTTCCAGGCATTCATCCACTGACAGTGAATCTGGTTTTCAGGAAAGAGCGGTTGTTTTTTTAGAACAGGAGGGGGACAGCATAGGCGATCGGGTCTCCAAAAAGGGCAAACAAACAGTTACATCCATTGGCAGAGCACACACTCAGGTCAACAAGGGAGGTCAAGGAAAAGAGAAAGACACAAAAGGAAATCAGAGGGAACTCAGGTCGGGATCACAGAGAGTCTAGTTGACAACATAGACAACTCCAGTATCCATATGACTGATGGGCCACAATCAGATCTGAAGGTGGTCAATTTAACCGACTTTCCCCTCAATCAGCACCATATCTCTCTATTACAGAAGGGATTGTCATTTTCACCCACCGCTACGATGAGTGAATTTGAAGTGTTTAAAGTTGTGAGTCTCTTTCTGCGGAAAGTAATTTTTAGATACTGGCACTCGGATCGAGATAATCAATCTGCAGAAACAGATGAGCAAAGTAAGGAGGAACGTGAATCTCTTGATGCGCTGATTGCACTTCTTGAGGAGAATCAAGAATTTAATTCGGACATGGAATCTCCCAACTCACCGCAAACGTGCCCTCGCCCGTCTAAACTATCAATTAAGTCCCTCAAAATGCCCTCCCTATCTAAACATAAACGCATTCATCTTTTCCTGGAACAGGTGAAAAAAGACCTTTCCAAGATAGATTGGAAATACAAGGGGCAGGATAATCTTACTAAAGCGGAGAGGAAGGCCATTAGGGAATTGGAGGAAGCCTCTGACATCATTATAAAGGGTAGTGATAAAGGTGGCAATACTGTTCTCCTTTCACAGACCATGTATGAGGGTCTCCTCCAAGATGGAACCACATACCAGAAGCTTTCCTCAAATCCCTTCGTAAAAATTGTGTCCAGCCTCAACTTCAAACTCAATATGGCCCAAGAAGAACATCTTATTACACGTAAGGAATGTAAATATCTCGGTGTTCGAGAATTCAACACTCCCATCTTCTATACGATTCCCAAGCTCCACAAATCCATCACTGGCCCGCCGTGGAGACCGATTGTCTCGGCCATAAAGGGCCCCCTGGAGAGGGTCGGTAAATTTGTGGATCCATTAATCAAAGAGCTGGTATGCGAACTCCCCTCCTTTGTGCAGGACACACGCGATGTACTCAGGAGTCTTGATAGGATTTCTCTACCACCAGGAGTCCTTTTGGTGGGAATAGATGTTGAATCGCTTTATACATCAATTCCACACAATTGGGGCCTCAAAGCGGCACAATATTTCCTGGATAATAAATTTCCCTTACTGGCCACACAAAATGAATTCATTGTGGATCTCCTACAGTTCATGCTTGAAAATAACTGTTTCCAATTCCTTGGAACATACTATAGGCAGATTAGGAGCACCTCGATGGGTGCCCCCTGGGCCCCTTCATATGCATGTTTGCATCTGGGTCTATGGGAGTTGAAATGTGTGTACCCTTCGTCGATGTACCTCGGCCACTGTCTCCTGTGGCTGAGGTACATCGATGACGTGATCATGCTCTGGGATGGCTCACCTGTGGGCCTGGTTTCCTTCATTGATGAATTGAATAGCAATGATAAGAATATCAGGCTAACTTATTCCTTTGATCCTGCCGTTCTGCCCTTCTTGGACCTCTCTATTTATATCAAGGAGGGCAAACTTCATACCAAAACATTCAGAAAGGAAATGGCAGCGAATACATTGCTATTGGCTTCTAGTCACCATCCCAGATCTCTCATACAGGGAATCCCGGTAGGCCAGTTCCTCCGTGCTAGGAGGAACTGTTCGGAAGACACTGACTTCCAAACCGAGGCATATGATCTTTATGGGAGATGTTCTCATGCTTGCATAAGAAAGGCCAAGAGAAGGGCTCTTCAGACGGATAGACAGTCCCTCCTGATTAATAATTCTGGAGAAAAACAAAAAATCCCCAGTCGAGCCCCAATTAGGATTATTACTAAATTTGGGGCACAGTGGGAACAAACTAGAAACGTATTGAGCCACCATTGGCACATTCTATCAGAGGCCCCCATACTTGGGAATATTGTCGGCAACAGGCCCCTACTTACAGCTAGAAGAGCGACCAATCTAAAGGACTGTTTGGTCCACTCTGAATATAGTAGACCAAAGAAACAGGATTGGCTTACCAGCCTCCCACCTCTCAGAGGTATGTACCCATGTGGTAGGTGCCATATCTGCAGATATGTGGATAGGACTGACATGTTCACCAGTTCTGATGGTAGCAAACAATTTAAAATCAACAGCTTCATAAACTGTGCCACAACATGTGTGATTTATATGCTCACTTGTCCTTGTGGACTAATTTATGTGGGTAAAACGAAAAGACAGCTTAAAATCAGAATTGGTGAACATGTTCAGAGTATCATCAATAAGGATGATGACCGTCCCCTCTCCCTGCATTTCTTGAAAATGCATGGAGGTGAACCGAAGGGCCTTAAATGTAAAGGCATTTATAAACTCAATCTTCCATCAAGAAGAGGGGATTTTGACAGGATATTATATCAAAAAGAGAAGATGTGGATTTTTTATTTAAACAGTATGCAACCCCTCGGGTTGAATAATGAGGGCAATCTATCCGTCTTCTTAGAGCAACAATTAAGGTGTCCATTCGGGAGATGATTTACCCCGATTTCTACTTCTATTTGACTTTGATCTTTATTTTCGTTTTTGTTTCTGTTCACTGCTATACATCCAAATGGTGCTGGTCAGGTATTTATATGCCTTTCCGGCTGTGACTGGCTCAACCCAATGGGTGATCCCCCTGTTGGGTTGATAAGATGTGTTTCATTGTTTTTTGTTGATTTATACTTAGTTTTTATATATTCTACTTTATTAATTGTGGATCGCTCCTGTGCATTAGTGTGTGATTGCACAACATATGAATGACGTTTTCATTAGGCTGCAGTGCTCTGGTGATGTCCCTAATGGTAGTCAATTATGTCTTAATAACTGGAATATTTAAGCATGGACTGTGAATAATTGCGCATACTCTGAGGAAGCTTGGGTTCAAGCGAAACGCGTAAGCATCAAGCCATCACGCTGTTCGTGGTGAGGACACTGGGATCCCCACCATACACCATGATCCACCTCTGATCATCCCTTACTTCCATGCCGCAACACGGATTCATCCGCTGACGTGAACCATTCACAATGCTGCTTTGTTCTGTGGCTCTTCATACAGCTCAGCGATACTGCAAACTTGGATGACCTGGACTTTAATTCTTATGCCGCGTACACACGAGCGGACTTTACGGCAGACATGGTCCGGCGTACTAGATTTCGTCGGACAATTCGATCGTGTGTGGGCTCCAGCGGACTTTGTTTGCTTAAAAGTTGGACGGACTTAGATTTGAAACATGTTTTAAATCAATCCGTTGAAATCGAGTCCGGTCGAAGAGTCCGCTCGTCTGTATGCTAGTTCGACGGACAAAAAGCCACGCTAGGGCAGCTATTGGCTACTGGCTATGAACTTCCTTCTTTTAGTCCGGTCGTACGTCATCACGTACAAATTCGTCGGACTTTGGTGGATTGTGTGTAGGCAAGTCTGTTCATTCAGAAAGTCCGTCGTAAAGTACGTCGAAAAGTCCGCCGGGCAAAGTCTGCCGTAAAGTCCGCTCGTGTGTACGCGGCATTACCGTCTGTTCCAGTTGGAATGATTCCATACTGACACCAACGTCCGGACCTCCAGAGTGGACTCAACCTCGGTGGGGCTATCGTTACAAGGAATAGACTTCCAAGGGCTATAATTATACACACAAGACGTCAAACGGTGAGCTGCATTGCACCCCAAGCATTTGAGGGGGAGTATCTCGTATAGCCTATCACGTTTGTTTCCCTTGTGCAATATGAGCCCTAAATCCAATCACCTCTAACAATCGATCCCCACCGATATTTGCACTTCTATATGTATCTAGCTGTATCAGAGCCATTGTCTCTACACTAAGGGAACTCTCGTCTACCTCTAAAGCACAAGCACTTTCCATATACAAGCTTATTGGAACCATCTTTGAGTGCCCCAAACTTCAATTTCCTGGAGCTTTTTTCATCCTTTCTGATAATTTAATTCATTGATCGATCATTCATGCAATTGTTTCAGAGTACAGCTTTAGGATAATTATCTGTTTGTGTGTGAGACGAGTACGAGGTGTCTGTATCGGGTGTGGTGGCCACCTGTGTCCTATTAAGACGTCTGTCTTATTTTAATTATGTGTTGGAGTTGGGTGTAGGTTTCTAAAATTGTTTAATTTGTTATTTGGATAATCAATAAAGATATTTAGCTTACACCAGTTTGTCCTCTCTGATGAATTGCTGTTGGATTTTTTCCTGCTGTTTTGTATGCCTAATTCTTTAATTTAGGGGACTATCACCCCTTGATGTCTGAGCCTATCGAATCAAGGTTGATGGTGTAAACAGATCCTTTAATCGGGTGGGCAGTATACAAGCTGATTTTTCTATCCCGTTTTGATCTGTGCTAAATTGGATGTGTCATTGGTCCCGTTCTTTTTGTTTTGTCTCTAGATTAGTTACATTGCCTTGAAAAAGTTTTCATACCTCTTGAAATTTTCCACATTTTGTTATGTTACAACCAAAAACGTAAATGTATTATATTGGGATTTTATGTGATAGACCAACACAAAGTGGCATATAATTGTTAAAAGGAAGGAAAATGATAAATGGTTTTCAATTGTTTTTACAAATAAATAAGTGAAAAGTGTGACATGCATTTGTATTCAGCCCCCCTGAGTCAACAATTTGTAGAACCACCTTTTGCTGCAATTACAGCTGCAAGTCTGGACTTTGACTGGGCCATTCTAACATATGAATAAGGTTTGATCTAAACCATTGCATTGTATCTCTGGCTATATGTTTAGGGTCATTGTCCTGTTGGAAGGCTCCAGTAGCAAGTTATTTGCAGACTCTAACAGGTTTTCTTCTAAGATTGCCCTGTATTCGGCTCCATCTATCTTCTCATCAACTCTGACCAGCTTCCCTGTCCCTGCAGAAGAAAAGCATCCCTACAACATGATGCTGCCACCATTTTTCACGGCGGGGAGGGTGTGTTCAGGGTGATGTGCAGTGTTAGTTTTCCACCACACATTTTGCTTTTAGGCCAAAAAGTCAAAGTTTGGTTTCATCTGACCAGAGCACCTTCTTCCACATGTTTGTTCTGTCCCCCACATGGCTTTTTGCAAACTGGAAACAGGACTTCTTATGGCTTTCTTTCAACAATGGCTTGCTTCTTTCCACTCTTTCATAAAGGCCAGATTTGTGAAGTGCATGACTAATAGTTGTCCTTTGGACAGATTCTCCCTCCTGAGCTGTGGATCTCTGCAGCTCCTCCAGAGTTACCATGGGCCTCTTGGCTGCTTCTCTGATTAATGCTCTCCATGCCTGTAAGTTTAGGTGGACAGCCATTTCTTGGTAGGTTAACAGTTGTGCTATACTCTTTCCTTTATCAGATGATGTATTGAACAGTGCTCCATGAGATGTTCAAAACTCTGGATATTTTTTTATAACCTAACCCTACTTTTCTCCACAACTTTATCCCTGACCTGTCTGGTGTGTTCCTTGGCCTTTGTGGTGCTGTTTGTTCACTCTCTAACAAATCCCTGAGGGCTTCACAGAACATCTGTATTTATACTGAGATTAAATTACACCCAGGTGGACTCTTTTTACTAATCAGGTAACTTATGAAGGCAATTGGCTCCACTAGATTTTCGTTAGGGGTAGCCGAGAAAAGGGGGGTGAATACAAATGCACGCCACACTTTTCACATATTTATTTGTAAAAAATGTGGAAAACCATTTATCATTTTCCTTCCACTTCACAATTACGTGCCACTTTGTATTGGTCTATCACATAAAATCCCTATAAAATACATTTATGTTTTTGGTTGTAACATGACAAAATGTGAAACATTTCAAGGGGTATGAATACTTTTTCAAGGCACTATATGTTACTAATTTTGTTTCGTTGATTCATTTCGGAATTTGTTGAGTTTCATTTAGTTTTCATTAAATTTCATTTTGTTTATTAATTTTCTAACAGATACCAAATTTTCAGAATGTTTTGAATTCGGATCGTCGAAAAATGATCAACCTTTTTGAATTCTGTGTGTATAGCTGGTTGTTGAGCAGCGGGCTGGGAAGCCAGCTGCCGCATTCTTAACAACCGATGACTCCCACAGTGGCTTCCCCACTGACAGCTGAAATGTAAACAAAAGAACGCCGGCAGTAAAAAATTCTGAAAAAAACAATGTTTGGTTACCCCCCCCGATCCATACCAGGCCCTTTGGGTCTGATATGGAATTTAAGAGGAAACCCATGCCAAAATTAAAAAAACAAATGGCGTGGGGTCCCCTTAAAATCCATAACAGCCTTTTATCCGAGCATGCAGCCCGGCAGGTCAGGAAAGGGTGAGCAGCCCCCTCTCTTGAACCATAGCAGGTCACATGCCCTCAACATAGGGGCTGCTTTGGGGCAGGGGGGCTCTGAATTCGGATTGTTCTAAAAATTTGGAATTCGCTAGATAACGATTAAACAAAACATATTTTAACGAATTTCAATTTCATAACCAAAAATGAATCTGAATTTGTATTCGTACCAAAACAAATTGCACGTGTCTAATTGGTAGTCAGTTTAATTGCCCCCTGTTTGTTGATAGTCTGTAGAGTAGTGCCCCCTAACATTGGTTGCCAGTGGAGTAGTGCCCCCTCAAGTTGGTGGTCAAGGGAGTAGTGCCCCCTCACATTGGTAATCTTTGGAGTAGTGCCCCCTTACTTTGTTAGTCAATAGGGTAGTGCTCCCTTACATTTCTGGACAGGGAAAAAGGGACACTGTACATTGGTGGCCACTGTGAATGACCCCCATACATTGGTTGTCACTAGTGGAGTGTCCCCTCACATTGGTGGTTAGTGGAGAACTGCCCCTCACATAGATGGTCAATAGGAGAAGGAACCCTTCAATTTTTTGTCAGGGGAGAAGTGCCCTCTTACATTTGTGGTTGGGGGAGAAGTGCCCCCTTGTATAAGTGGTCGTGGGAGAAGGGGCAATCGGCTGTAAAAATGCAGCCTTACTGACTCTGGGCTGTCAACATATTGGTAGGAAGCTCCCAGTAAGTTTATGCTCTCTTTTTGGTAATGTCCCTTATTTCAAGCATAAAAGTAAATATAATGCATTGTATGCATGGATTTGGGTTGCTATAATTTCAACTGTTGCTTTGGATGCCTTTTGCTACCTTCTGTTTCATTTTGACTATACATTTCCATATTATCACTTTGAAAAATGTTCTGGTTTGCATGCTTTATTGGTTGTGACCTCTGGATTGTATTCGATTATGACCCTTTGCGCACTTTAGTTGATACTCAATTTTTTTTTCTGTCAGCTGTCACCATCATGGCCTATGTAACAAAGAGTGATCCTGATATGGTCATTAAGAAGGGCAAAAAAACACTCACCTGTTTCTACTCATCAGTATTCTATGATATATAAAAAAGAGAGGCATCACTCCTTCTCTGATGAGGAAGATTTGACTGTGTTTCTGTGAGCAACAGCACTGCTAGTGTGACATAGGTCTTAAGGAGCTCAGCTTAGAGCTAATTCCATCACCACCATCAAGAACAGTGATTAAATTGGTTGTGTAGCCCCCTGTTCCTAAAATTGGGGCTATAGTGTAAATTTAGTTTTTGGCTGAGCTGTAAACAGCTCAGATTGATTTTACATGGTTTATTTGGTTCTGTTCTAAACTTGACTGTGTTATGCATTTCCCACTGTTGCCAGTGGGTGTCACTGGTACCACAGGACAGTGTGAGAATAACAACTAGGTTGAGCTGTAAAGAACATTCTTTTTCCAGAAACAGCCCAGTAGGAGGTTCTTGGCTGCTGTGCGTTCTGGGAAGGGGTATTTATTGGACAGATGCCATGTGCTTTAGTCAGTCCTCACCTCATGGCTCTTCTGGCCTGAGGCTACGTTACTGCAAGCTCTGCAAGTAGGCCCAGAAGTCTGTCTAGGGCCTACTACTCTTGAGGTCGTCCTTAGGCTGTCTTGCCTGAATGGAAGAAGCTGAGCCAAGCTGAGGAGATCCGGGGAGGACCCTTGCTGGAGAGCGCCAGGATGAAGGCTGGTCTCTTAGAAGGGCCTGGTAACTCATTTGGAGGATGCACCTGTATCTAAATACCCTTACAGTACCACCGGGTCGGCTTAAAGGTTCTGGTACTGTCAAGCTGCCCTACAACCTAATCAAGGTAATACGCTCCTGGCTGCTAAGTTTGTGAGAGAGACTTATCCAGGCATCTACTGGCTGCTAAGTCTGTGAGAGAGGCTTATTCAGACATTTTACTGGTTGCTAGGTTTGTGTGAGAGACCTACCCAGGTATTCAAGATCTTCTGAAATAAAGTTGTTTGTCCTTTGATTCAATAAGTCTGCAAGTGATCTGCTAAAAAGGATATCTGAAACCTCCCCTCATCCTCTTTTGTACAACCTTTCTCAAGTTATAATTAAAGCATTGAAAAATACCTAAAGTGACTGGCGTCCACATTTGTTCTAACTTCCCATTATAGCCATGGACTCAGCCCTGGGGTGAATGTAAGCCCACTCCCTGTATCTGGAGGTACCTTCCTGCGCCCAGTAGACCCAGGGGGGTGCTATAGTTGTAGACCTCTGACATGAAATATAAACAAAGCATTTCCCTCTACTATTTGTCACACAGGTGTACTCATCTCAATCCAGAACACAAAGTGTAATTTCTGTCTGCATGAGTTACTTCTGGCAGGCTTCCCTGACACCAAGAGATAAAAAGGTGACGGGGAGGGAGCTCCAGCACACAGCCTGTGATTGACAGCCTCAGCTCTGTTCCTATAAGCTAAGACAAGCTATATAATTCGGGACTTTGAAGGGTCCTAGAGAAGAGAAGCCTGCAGATAAACAGTTACAAGTAATGAAGGAAGATTAATTTCATTTATGTGTATAACCTGAGGCAAGTCATTTCACTGGCTATATGTAAGGGTTTACAACCACTTTAAGTGGTGGAACTCATATTGTTGTACATTGGGCAGAAGCTACCATCTGCTGGTGTCACAATATTCCAATAGCTTCTAGTATAGATGGCAAAAGTAACTAGAGTGTTTATAAACCTGTTACCTGAATATAAGCTGCGCAATAAAAAATGACAGTTGGAGTTCAGTAGTTAGTCTCTCGGTCCCCTAAGAAGTGTCTGGCAAATTTTTCCTAGATATAGAGCTTTTCTGGTATGTTTTGGAAAGAATTTTACTTTTGCAGGTCAGGCCAAGTGACAGTAATATTTGAGTTATGGAAAGATGTGTGTGTGTGGACTGAGTAGACCAATAGCTTCTGACTCACTGTAATTGTTAGATCTTCCCAACAATTTTTCCCATTTCTCTCCTGCTACACCATGAAGTCTCACATATTCTTTTACAGCTGGAGGACATTTACTTTACTGGCTGAATTTCCATAATGTAAAATAAATTATACAGTAGACTGGTATCTCCAAGTAGAAGCTGCAGCAGGAAGGCAGAACTGAGAATTCAGGTGTACAGAAAGGGGTAGAGGATGGGCGTCCCATGGATTTACTGAGGTCCGACATTCTCTCACCTCCCATACCTTTCCTTCATGGTCCTTCATTCAGGAGACCCACAAGGCCTCTGGGGGAATCCAGGATGGAAAAGGACCTGGGGGTCCTAGTAGATGACAGGCTTAGCAATGGCATGCAATGCCAAGCTGCTGCAAGCAAAGCCAACGGAATATTGGTATGCATTAAAAAGGGGATTAACTCAAGATAAAATGATAATTCTCCCACTCTACAAGACTCTGGTCTGGCCGCATCTTAAGTATGCCATCCAGTTCTGGGCACCAGTCCTCAAGAAGGATGGGCTGGAACTGGAGTGAGTCCAGAGAAGGGCAACAAAGCTAATAAAGGGACTAGAGGATCTCAGCTATGGGGAAAGACTACAAGCATTGAACTTATTCTGTCTGGAGAGGAGACACTTGAGAGGGGATATGATAGCAATGTACACATACCATACTGGTGACTCTAGGGAAAAAATGTTTCAGTGAAAGGGAATTTAAAAAAGACACGCGGCCATTCACTGAAATTGGAAGAGAAGCGGTTTAAACTTAAACTGCGTAGAGGGTTCTTTACTGTCAGAGCGGATGTGGAATTCTCTTCCACAAGCAGTGGTATCAGCAGGGAGCGTTGATAGTTTAAAAAAACTATTAGATGGGCACCTTAACGATCACAACATGCAGGGATATACAATGTACTATTGACATAAACATACGCGCACACACCACAGGTTGAACTGGATGGACTGGTGTCTTTTTTCAACCTTGCCGACTATGTAACTATGTAAGGCATCTCCTACGGAGATCTACCGCTATGTACAACTCTGCCAATGGGTGACCTCCCTAAGCCGCAACTTCACTTATTCTTTTCAATCCGCAGCTTTTGAGCATGTCTGCTGACACTCCCCTGGGGACTCAAGTACCATCTCCTTGATCTACTCTTCTCTGAATGAATGCTACTGGTCTCTCCTCTTCTGTTTCCTATAAGTCTAGCTGGGATTGGGATCTCGGCACTTCTATTGACCCTGAAGATTGGAGCAAGGCCTGGTCTGCCATTGCAAAATGCTCCTTTAACATGTCCACACTGGAAGCAGAATACAAGGTCCTTTTGAGGTGGTATTGGGTCCCGGCCCATATAGCAGGCTTGAACCCTTCCTACAGTGATAGATGCTCTAGAGGTTGTGGCCAATGCTGTGATGTGGTCCACATTTGGTGGTCATGCCAATGCTTAATGGGATTCTGGTCCCAGGTCTTTGGACTTTTTACACTCTGTTTCACATACCTATCCGTAAGGATGCAAAACTGGCACTATTGCATTGCCTGATTCAGAGCCTATATTCAGAGCCCTTTTTCATATTAACAGAAGCTTGCAACTTACCTATTTATTGTCGCTAAATGTGCCATTGCCAAGGTCTGGAAGTCACCTTCGGTGCCGTATGGGCTCCTTGGTGGTTGTATGCTCTCCCCACCCTGCATCCAACTAGCCTGGGCACTTTATAATCTTTGTGGCTATGGCCCAAGCCTGCAGGACTTCCCCTAAACGCACCCCTCCTCTCCTCCCCCCCTTCCCTCTCTTTTTTTTTTTTAAACTTCACCTATGTTTGTATACCATGTTTCGCATTGTATAACCTCTGTGTGGGTGACTCATATGTCCTTCAGTTTCCCTATGGTATAACCCTGAGCCCTGGCTTAGGTAACTTATCTGAACCCACAGCCTCCACCGTGTTGTAATCTAGTGTAAATCCTCTCTTATATAAATGGATGATGCACAAGACTTTACCTTGTTTGTATACCATCTTTTGCATTGTGCAACCCCTGCATGGGTGACTCATTGTATTGTTACCTGGGATAGGAATGTATACATCCAAAACCATACAATTTGTTTAGAGTGGCTGTCCTTTTAAATAATGCAAGCACCATGTTGGAGCCTTTAATACTGTGGTTATTACTGTTATGGGAATGATATTCTTTGTCTACAGTAATGGCTTTTCACACTTCATCTGTGTAATAACACCATTCCAATCAATCAAATGTACAGCTCAGCCAGGTGAGTAGTGTTTGCATTTTTCCCTCTACTATCAGCACTTGCCCAGCATGTGCAACCGGAAAATTGTGTCATACTGTGCGTATTACAGTAATCACATAGTAAGCAAAAGAAGATTACATGTCGCCCTTGTCACTCAAAGTATAAAAAAACCCAAAATGTGTTAGGAACCTAATTAGGTCTAGGAAAATAGCGATTAAATTTCCTAACGACGACCTCCTATGGTGGATGTACCATGATGAGAAAAAACTTACAGGAGCACAATCACACTTTATTTCTGAGTAATCTGTTGAGGACAAAAATACTTTCTTGGACTAATTTTGGAGACAGCAGGTGCTTTGGTGCTCCAGCAGCCAGACACACATCTTTACTAATTAGAATTCTTGTAGGATAGATTTTCTATGGGCAGATATACAGGGAGGAGGAGGGGGCATGCTGTTTAAAGAATAAAAAAATAAAAAAAAGATTATTTAATTTAATTCTGTGAAATGCCAAACATGGAATAGCGCATATGGAAATCTTAACACTGGACTCCTATGTCTGTGGCATAGAATGTGGGGTTTCTATAGATGAACATTTGCAGATTTTGGTGTCTCAGGAAACCCAAGGATTAAATAGTATTTTGCAAGGACTCAATATACAGTATGTTATGTAAAGGCTTTCCTCATAGTTTTGTTTTGAAGGATGTGTCCTTCTTATGTTGTCAATGATTTAGCTTTGATGAAAAACGAAATATACCCGTAGTGTTTTGGCGTTCAAAAAAAAGGATGACAGTGACTTATTATTATTTTCTGTGAATATTCTCATTTATCCTGGTCATGGTATAAGCTAGTAGTTGTCACAACCAACTAGACTTGTACTGTAACGTTGACGACATTTGCAGCTTCGAGAATTTTCTTGGGTTCCAATGACAGCCAGGAAGATGCTCAAGTATTTATATGCACACACGTAGCACAGAAACCTTAATCCAATCACCATGGAATGTGCACAATGGGAGCAGCACTAGGCTGCGAGCGTGCGTCCCACCGTGCGTTCCAACCAACACTTCCTGGTATGACGTGTGAAAACGTCCTATGACGAAACGCGTAAGGCGGAGTCACGCTCACACATCATACCAGGAAGTGTTGGTTGGAACGCATGGTGGGACGCACGCTCGCAGCCTAGTGCTGCTCCCATTCCTGCACACAGATTAGCCGACAGACTTACTTTGTGGATTGTGTGTTTTTTGTATTTTTGGACTCTTTTTCGATATGTGCAATAAATGAGCCTGACTTACTTCACCAAGGGAGCCCCCTTTCTGTGTTTCTCTTTTCTCTGCATCTCTGGAGAGTATAACAGCTTAAGGTGGTATACCGATGAAGTAGCAAGGGTACATACAAAGTACATATCTCCCGTGGAACAGCTGGAAGGACCGCATCAAGCATAGGAACGGGACCATTACTGGAGCCATTATCACGTGACCCTGGGCACCCACTCTGTCGCTCGGTACCCCTGCAGGGGTGGTTATCTCTGGTGAGTAGGGTAGCACTGGGGGGTGAGCACTTCAAGTCACCATCTGAACTATACGCACAGAAGTCACTGTGGTGAGCCTGCTAGGGTGAAATAATCAACCTTTATTTCTGAACTTTGTTCTCATATTTGTTTACAACACCCATTTTGTGGACTTTATATAAAATATCCTCTAGCAGTTTTACCATCATCTGGTTCAAGCAAGAATAACTGGAATTTACTTTTATATGTTATCTCTATATTTACACAGTTATTTGTTCTTTACTTATTGTATTTAATGCACAGGGAGTGTTTGATCTGATTCTGATTTTATTTCACACATTCTGAAGACTACAAGCGCCTTACTGTCCCAATACTTTTGAATATTGGGACTAATCACTATTTCACTCATCAGTTTTTCACACACTTATGGAAAGGTTAACACGGTTATTCCAGTGACACCATGATGCACATATAATTTTTTCTTTTAATTAAAAAAATTTTTTGGGCGCCATCTTGTCCCAATACTTTTGAACTTTGGGGTCAATTTATATTTTTTCACTTGTAAATTACTGCACTGTGCACTATATTATTTTCCCACCGATTTACCATATATTTCATTGTGGCAGCAATCCTTATTCACTAGAGGGACATATCTCATTTAACAGCTTTATTTACCAATCTCTAAACCAATGGGGTTTTGAGTCCTTTGGGTTTGCTCGAATATATGGGTTTTTTCTGCTTGAGGACCCTACTATGACAGTTGATGGTAAATTTTATATATAGTTTAGCTATATAATACTAGTCTGCAACGTATGACACCTGTACCCATTGTCTAACAACGGAGAGGGCAGCGCCGCTTCCAATCTCATATTATTTATCCAATTATGCAATTAGACCCCTAGGGGTACTAATTAGAGATAGGCAGCAGCCCTCACACTGTCCTAAGCGCGGATTCATATATCTATACCTTGGTGTCAGGAAGTCTGCATAGATGTTGCAGTGGAGTGCCCTGTGACTCGCCATGCTCAGATGCAGGTAGAGGCTTCTCTAAATCCTTTGTCCACTATTCCTTGGGTTCCCACAAACACTTGAGCACCTGGACAGACCTAGGGAATATAAGTTCCCGTTTCCCACCCTCTGCAGTTCAGAGACCTCACACTTGATGAGGCAAGGGCATTTATGAATGTAATCTGCAACCAGGCATATGGTCCTCCATTGTTAGTCCTGGCATGCATGCAGCTGGGCAGGAGTCCAATAGCATGCAGCTTCTAAAGAAAATCCAGCCATTGCAGGAAACATTGTTCCTATTGTTACCAAAATACTGTGCTTAAAGTGGGATGACCCTGCATCACCAGCCACCTCTCTGTGGTAATAGCCCTGGGACTCATCCAGTTACTCACCTGTTATGTCAGCCCAAATATCCCTCCATGTGTTAGTCTGTGTACAGATACCTACTCTGTATTTCATTGTGAGAGAAGCTGTTGCATAGGCTATGCACAAGTAGCTGTTTATGTACTTTAGTAGCTGTTTATGTACTATACTGTATATTGAAATAGTGATCATCCTTTAAAATCTGTGGCAAGAGACTTCTATGGAGACTGTGCTGTACTACCACTTGGTGTCCTTTTTGACTAGCTGAAACAATGTTCTTAAAGTGACTGTAAAGGTATTTTTTAAAAAATAACAAACATTTCACACATACTTACCAGCTCTGTGCAAAAGCAGCCCTGATCATCCTCTTCTGGGGTCCACTACTGGCACTCTTGGCTCCTCCCCCATTCCAAGTGCCTCCATAGCAAACCACTTTCTATGGGGACACTCATGTGGGTTTGATCCCAAGTTGGGCTCTGTGTGTCCATTGACACAAACAGTGTGGCTTGGCCAACCCCCCTCTCCCTCCTCACACAATTTTATTGACAGCAGCAAGAGCAAATGGCTCCTGCTGCTGCCTCCAGAGTGTAATCCCAAAAGCAAACAATTAGTATCTTGTAGCTTAATAGTCCTTAAATGTGATGGCTACATTATATTTTTTTAGGTTTTCCCTTTATTTTCACCTGGTAATCCAGTCAGTTAGTGTGCTATTTTTGTTAACTTTCTCTTCCAGACCAAGCTGTGTAGCAAAATTTTCAATTAGAGGGTTGCAACAAACCATGTAACACTTAAAGGGTTGCTTAAAATGGTCAGCTTTTATTTAGTTGGTTAAAACCTTAATCTTAAAAAGAAAAAAAATTCAGTGTAACTGCTTAGAAAGTGTTAGCTGAAGTTAGGCTTTAATTTGTTAGTCACTCATGTAAAGTTCATGTAAATCTACTAGTCCATCTAACACTACTCTCTCCAGACAGTACTGCTATCCAATGGTGTCTCCATTGTTCCTCCATAGATAGCGGAGACATCCAAAGACTGTAGGAGAGGAATTCATAGAGTGTGTCTTAGACACCCTTTGCAATTCCATCAGTCCACTGCACTAAAATTGTTGATGCTAGAGCCCAATTACTGGACCCTCTTTACTTGCACTCTGTACTCACCTAATCCCCGGCCACTGCCCCCATCACACTGGCAGGCGTCTGGCTAAGGAGTTTTGTAGTAGGGGTTGCTGGAGCAAGATGGGGGAACTAGTTCTCTATCATGTTGGGTGTGGATTGACAGCGCATATCAATGACCCTTTAAATCTGCCATGTCATTTCTTGGTATTGACAAATATACACCTTCATGGAGAGAGGGTTTAATTAAAAGGGGGATTTTGCAACTGGAAATCCGTTGGATACACGAACTGAAGACTTTTCCCCCTTTTGGTATGAATGTAGAGTGGGATGTCAACGCGTTCATTAATAACGCATGACTTCCCCCTCCTCCTCTTTTCCATATTTTTTCATAATTTTTTATATTTTTCTTATATTTTTACATTTTTTGTATTTTTAACCACTTGCCGACCGCCTAATGTAGATATACTGCGGCAGAATGGCACGGGCAGGCAAAATCACGTACCTGGTACGTGATCTGCCTCCCGCGGGCGGGGGTCGCGTTGCACCCCCCCCCAGTGCCCAAGGCGGTCGGCTTCATTAGGGAAGCGATCCAGGCTGAGGGGAGACCACTCATTCGTGGCCACCCCCTCGCGATCGCTCCCAACGAATGAGAGTCTTCCTCTGCTGCTGTATAGTAAACAGCGGCAGAGGAAGTGATGTCATCGCGCCTCGGCTCGGTATTTTTCGTTCCAGCGCCAAGGAGAGAAGACATCAATGTGAGTGCACAAACACTACACACACAGTAAAACACACCAGGCACACTTTACACCCCCCATCACACCCCCGATCACCCCCTGATCACCCCCTAATCACCCCCCCTCGTCAGAGTGACACCAAGCAGTTTTTTTTTTTCTGATTACTGCATTGGTGTCAGTTTGTGACAGTTAGAAGTGGTAGGGCAGTTAGTGTTAGCCCCCTTTAGGTCTAGGGTACCCCCCTAACCCCCCAATAAAGTTTTAACCCCGTGATCACCCCCCGTCACCAGTGTCACTAAGCGACCGTTTTTCTGATCGCTGTATTAGTGTCACTGGTGACGCTAGTTAGGGAGGTAAATATATAGGTTCACCGTCAGCGTTTTATAGCGTCAGGGACCCCCTTATACTACCTAATAAAGGTTTTAACCCCTTGATTGCCCCTTAGTTAACCCTTTCACCAGTGATCACCGTATAACTGTTACGGTTGATGCTGGTTAGTTAGTTTATTTTTTATAGTGTCAGGGCTCCCGCCGTTTATTACCTAATAAAGGTTTAGCCCCCTGATCGCCCGGCGGTGATATAACTTAGGTTTTAGGGTCAGATAGGGTCTGCGTCACCCCAGGCAGCGCCAGGTTAGCGCCAGTACCGCTAACACCCACGCACCATACACCTCCCTTAGTGGTATAGTATCTGAATGGATCAATATCTGATCCGATCAGATCTATACTAGCGTCCCCAGCAGTTTAGGGTTCCCAAAAACGCAGTGTTAGCGGGATCAGCCCAGATACCTGCTAGCACCTGTGTTTTGCCCCTCCGCCCGGCCCGGCCCAGCCCAGCCCACCCAAGTGCAGTATCAATCAATCACTGTCACTTACAAAACACTAAACGCATAACTGCAGCGTTCGCAGAGTCAGGCCTGATCCCTGCAATCGCTAACAGTTTTTTTGGTACCGTTTTGGTGAACTGGCAACCAGCGGCCTAGTACACCCCGGTCGTAGTCAAACCAGCACTGCAGTAACACTTGGTGACGTGGCGAGTCCCATAAGTGCAGTTCAAGCTGGTGAGGTGGAAAGCACAAGTAGTGTCCTGCTGCCACCAAGAAGAAGACAAACACAGGCCCGTCGTGCCCATAATGCCCTTCCTGCTGCATTCGCCAATCCTAATTGGGAACCCACCACTTCTGCAGCCCCCGTACTTCCCCCATTCACATCCCCAACCAAATGCAGTCGGCTGCATGAGAGGCATTTTCTTTATGTCCTCCCGAGTACCCCTACCCAACGAACCCCCCCAGAAAAGATGTTGTGTCTGCAGCAAGCGCGGATATAGGCGTGACACCCGCTATTATTGTCCCTCCTGTCCTGACAATCCTGGTCTTTGCATTGGTGAATGTTTTGAACGCTACCATACACCAGGTGAGTATTAGCATAGATTACAGCATTGCACAGACTAGGCACACTTTCATAGAGTCTCCCAAGATGTCATCGCATTTTGAGGGACCCGAACCTGGAACCGGTCACAGTTACAAAAAAAGTGTAAAAAAAAAAAAAAAACACAAAAAAATATATAAAATACAAAAAAACAAAAATAGTTGTCGTTTTATTGTTCTCTCTCTCTCTATTCTCTCTCTATTGTTCTGCTCTTTTTTACTGTATTCTATTCTGCAATGTTTTATTGTTATTATGTTTTATCATGTTTGCTTTTCAGGTATGCAATTGCTTAAACTTTACTGTTTACTGTGTTTTATTGTTAACCATTTTTTTGTTTTCAGGTACGCCATTCAGCTGCAGCGCAGATTTATTTATCTTGATAGCAACAGTGTTTTCTCCCACGATATATAAAGCCGTGACTCCAGCGGAGGTGATATATCCTGAAGCATGGGGGCAGCAATGGCGGAGGAGTGATTTGAGAACGTGCTATGACGAAACGCGTAAGTAAGGCTACGTTCTCACGTCATACTCAACACGGAAGTAGGGAGCTTGGAACGCAGGTGGAGCACACGCCGCGAACCAGCTCTTCCTACAGGCAATAGAGTTAGTGTTTACAGCTTCTCCACGCTTGTTGGTGGAGAAGCATTTTTAGAGAGATTTTTTAATAAAGCTATTTTTAAGTACTACACTATGGGAGCTTTTTTTCCCTCATATGAGGACCGGATTGCGGATTGACGGCTTGGTAGGATCTGACTGTAACATCCACTCCTAAATGGAGATAGCTGGGGCAGCTTGATCGAGCGGAGCCAGCTGCGGGAGACCGACAGACCCATAGACGGGAGTGAGACGGGGGAGTGGAGGAGTATTTTCATCTAGGGTACCCACTTTTGCCCACTACCCCTGCAGGGGTTCCTTCTATCGGTGAGTGGGGACCTGATGGGGGGAGCACTACCAGTCACCTTCTGCTGCTGAGCACTGAAGTCACTTGAAGAACTACAGCCAACTACTACTTTTTTGCAATATATACATGTTTATATACATATATATTATATACATGTTTGCATCACTTGCTCACATTGTGGGATTGGTTCTTTTGGACTATATATATATTTTATTACTTTATTTTAGCTTCATATATGCTTATGGATTTATGGACTTTAATTTAGGGCTGGATTCTTTTAGCCTCTGGTGTGATATGTGTTAATATTTTCATTTATTTCACATATGGTATACACTTATATCACCCGCATGGGATGTGTAGGCAAGTCTGAGTGATCACACACAGTACTTCCCTCATATGTGGTGTATATTCATTGTTATTTGCTATATCACATTTGTGTCAGGGTATGGTTACAACCATCCCTGGATGGTACACTCACTTACCCACCTCTGGATAGTACACTAATGTGGAGTTGGTTATTTTAGTTATTTTGTGGTACACGAATTTGCACATTATCTACAGTTTTTTTCCTTTCCTTTTTCTGATCACATACCCTGTTGGTATATGTATATATTAGTTGAGGGTAGCGCCATCCACCCCTTTTCTACATTTCTATTTATCCTAAGTTCCCTTGGGAATCTACAGGGGGCGCTGCAACCAGTACTGTCCTGAGCACGGAGCCTATCATTTATTCGGAGGAGCGATTTGCTCCTAACTTTTGGGGCGGATGCCCCCATGCTTCGGCATATATAAATGGTGCATGTATGCCCATCATTAGAAGTGGGTGGATGAAGGGAGGTATTCTAATGGTGGGCATACCCACCGATCAATCTCTTTTTTTCATGCAGCCCACAGGCTGCATGAAAAAAAAAAGATTACAATATATGCCCAACAAGGACCAGCAATGTACTGGTATGTTGCTGGACTTTGAGTGGTTATACCAGAATGATGTCTGATATCATTCTTTTCAGCCAGCGGTCGGCTTTCATGTAAAAGCAATCCTAGCGGCTAATTAGCTTCTAGACTGCTTTGTTTTTCTCTGGCTCTCCTGTCCCAACAGGGAACCTGAGAATGCAGCCGGTGATTCCGCCAGCTGACCATAGAGCTGATCAGAGGCCAGAATGGCTCCAATCATCTCTATGGCCTAAGAAACCGGAAGCTACGCGCATTTCATGACTTAGATTTCACCGGATGTAAACAGTGCCATTGAGAAATTGGGAAAGCATTTTATTACACTGATCTTGGTGTGGTCAGATGCTTTGAGGGCAGAGGAGAGATCTAGGGTCTAATAGACCCCATTTTTTTCAAAAAAGAGTACCTGTCACTACCTATTGCTATCATAGGGGATATTTACATTCCCAGACATAACAATAAAAATGATTAAAAAAAAAAAAATGAAAGGAACAGTTTAAAAATACGATAAAAAAGAAAAAAGAAAAAGAAAAAAAAAAAGCACCCCTGTCCCCCCCTGCTCTCGTGCAAAGGCAAACGCAAGCATTGGTCTGGTCAAATGTAAACAGCAATTGCACCATGCATGTGAGGTATCACCGCAAAGGTCAGATTGAGAGCAGTAATTTTAGCAGTAGACCTCCTCTGTAAATCTAAAGTGGTAACCTGTAAAGGCTTTTAAAGGCTTTTAAAAATGTATGTAGTTTGTCGCCATTGCACGTTTGTGCGCAATTTTAAAGTATGTCATGTTTGGTATCCATGCACTCGGCCTAATGCCGCGTACACACGAGCGGACTTTACGGCGGACTTTGCCCGGCGGATTTTTCGACGTACTTTACGACGGACTTTCTGAATGAACGGACTTGCCTACACACAATCCACCAAAGTCCGTCGAATTCGTACGTGATGACGTACGACCGGACTAAAACAAGGAAGTTCATAGCCAGTAGCCAATAGCTGCCCTAGCGTGGCTTTTTAGTCCGTCGAACTAGCATACAGACGGCGGACTTTTCGACCGGACTCGATTTCAACGGATAAATTTTAAACAAGTTTCAAATCTAAGTCCGTCCAACTTTTGAGAAAACAAAGTCCGCTGGAGCCCACACACATCGAATTGTCCGACGAAATACAGTCCGCCGGGCAAAGTCCGCCGTAAAGTCCGCTCGTGTGTACGCGGCACAAGATTATCTTTTTTTATTTCATCAAACATTTGGGCAATATAGCGTGTTTTAGTGCATGAAAATTAAAAAAGTGTGTTTTTTCCCCAAAAAATGCGTTTGAAAAATCACTGCGCAAATACTGTGTGAAAAAAAAATGAAACACCCACCATTTTAATCTGTAGGGCCTTTGCTTTAAAGAAATATATAATGTTTGGGGTTCAAAGTAATTTTCTTGCAAAAAACAATTTTTTTTTCATGTAAACAAATAGTGTCAGAAAGGGCTTTGTCTTCAAGTGGTTAGAAGAGTGGGTGATGTGCCACATAAGCTTCTAAATGTTGTGCATAAAATGCCAGGACAGTTCAAAACCCCCCCAAATGACTCCATTTTGGAAAGTAGACACCCCAAGCTATTTGCTGAGAGGCATGTCGAGTCCATGGAATATTTTATATTGTGACACAAGTTGCGGGAAAAAGACAATTTTTTTTTTTTTGTCACTAAATGATATATTGCTCAAACATGCCATGCCATGGGAATATGTATTACACCCCAAAATACATTCTGTTGCTTCTCCTGAGTACGGGGATACCACATGTGTGAGACTTTTTGGGAGCCTAGCCGCATATGGGACCCCAAAAACCAAGCACCGCCTTCAGGGTTTCTAAGGGTGTAAATTTTGATTTCACTCCTCACTGCCTATCACAGTTTCGGAGGCCATGGAATGCCAAGATGGCACAACCCCCTCCCCCAAATGACCCCATTTTGGAAAGTAGACACCCCAAGCTATTTGCTGAGAGGTATGGTGAGTATTTTGCAGACCTCACTTTTTGTCACAAAGTTTTGAAAATTTAAGAAAAAAAAAATACATTTTTCTTGTCTTTCTTTATTATCAAAAACAAATGAGAGCTGCAAAATACTCACCATGCCTCTCAGCAAATAGCTTGGGGTGTCTACTTTCCAAAATGGGTTCATTTGGGGCGGGTTTGTGGCATCTTGGCATTTTATGGCCTTGAAAACATGCCTCTCAGCAAATAGCTTGGGGTGTCTACTTTCCAAAATGGGGTCATTTGGGGGGGGGGGGGGGATGAACTGTCCTGGCATTTTATGGCCTTAAAAATTGTGATAGGTAGTGAGGAGTGAAATCAAAAATTTACGCCCTTAGAAATCCTGAAGGCGGTGCTTGGTTTTCGGGGCCCCAAAAAGTCCCACACATGTGGTATCCCCATACTCAGGAGAAGCAGCTAAATGTATTTTGGGATGCAATTCCACATTTGCCCATGGCCTGTGTGAGCAATATATCATTTAGTGACTTTTTATAATTTTTTTTTTTTGTCATTATTCAATCACTTAGGACAAAAAAAAATAATATTCAATGGGCTCAACATGCCTCTCAGCAATTTCCTTGGGGTGTCTACTTTCCAAAATGGGGTCATTTGGGGGGGGGGGGGGGGTTTGTACTGCCCTGCCATTTTAGCACCTCAAGAAATGAGATAGGCAGTCATAAACTAAAAGCTGTGTAAATTCCAGAAAATGTACCCTAGTTTGCAGACGCTATAACTTTTGTGCAAACCAATAAATATATGCTTATTGACATTTTTTTTACCAAAGACATGTGGCTGAATACATTTTGGACTAAATGTATGACTAAAATTGAGTTTATTGTATTTTTTTTATAACAAAAAGTAGAAAATATTGTTTTTTTTCAAAATTTTCGGTCTTTTTCCGTTTATATCGCAAAAAATAAAAACCGCAGAGGTGATCAAATACCATAAAAAGAAAGCTCTATTTGTGGGAACAAAAGGACGCAAATTTTGTTTGGGTACAGCATTGCATGACTGCGCAATTAGCAGTTAAAGCGACGCAGTGCCAAATTGTAAAAAGTGCTCTGGTCAGGAAGGGGGTAAATCCTTCCGGGGCTGAAGTGGTTAACTCACATTGCTGTTTTTTGCACAGTGTGTATTTACTCTTTTCCCTTTTTCCTTTGGTTTTTATGTTTAGCCCATAATTACGTATTTATCGGCGTATAACACACACTTTTTTCCCCTTAAAATCAGGGGAAAGTCACAGGTGCGTGTTATACGCTGATCCCCTGCGATCCCCCGCTGACTGTGAGTGAAGGGATCGCCGGCCGCCGATATACATAGATAGCCGAGTGTACTCGGTTAGGTTCGGCTAGCTCCTCTCACAGTCACACCCAGTCCTGCCCTATGATGGACTGGGCGTGACTGTGAGCGGAGCTAGCCGAACCTAGCCGAGTACACTCGGCTATCTGTATATGGGCGGCGCTCGGCTCCGCTCAGTCACGCCCATCCCGGGCGGGACTACGAGAGGAGCCAAAATTGGCCGAGAGACGCCGAGAAGAGCCAAGGACCGGCTCTGTGTGTCTCGGCGGCGCCATTTTCAAACTGCAGTGACACTGGCAAGTCACTGCAGTTTACTTGCAGCCTGGGCAAGGCTGCAAATGGACACTTACAAAGCTGCAAATGGACAATAACAAAACAGGAGATGGGCACTGACAAGGCTGCAAGGCTGTAAATGGACACTGATAAGGCTGCAAGGCTGCAAATGACTGCAAGGCTGCAAATGACTGCAGGGCTGCAAATGACACCAAGGCTGCAGATGACACTGACAAGGCTGCATTGATGGGCATTTAAATGTAAGTTTTTTTTCCTTAAAATTTTTTTTTCCTTAAAATTCCCTCCTAAACTTGGGGTGCGTGTTATACGCCGGCGCGTGTTATACGCCGATAAATACGGTAGTTTGATGACTATTCAAACTATTATAAACAGTATTTAAAACTGTTTGTACTATTGGAATTGATATTTTCATTTTTTTTATTTTTCTGCTGGCATAACATGTCATTCTTTAGATATGTGTGTTGACAGAATAATGTTGGGTTCCTCCCTTGGTAGGTGGTGTTCTTTTAGTTAACTTCTAAGTGAACACGTTTATATATGGTGGGATGATTAATAATCATCCCCTTCTAGCTTTATACATATACCGTATTTGCTTTTCACCTTGAGCTGTATGTTGGATATTTGTCAATATTCAGTTTACAACAAATATGAGAACCAGCTTTTATTGGCTTTTTGTAATGTTTTTTTTCTAGCCATGCATATATCATTCTTTATCTTTTTATTTGTTATATTTGGACATCGGGCGTTTCTTTATAACATTTTACATTTTGGTTCCTGGTCTGATATCAAAGCGAGTCCTGGTTTCATACTTCCTGGCTTACGTTTTCCATGAGTCTTACCTCAATGTCAGAGGCTTGGTATATACTACGAATACACACTGAGGCTTGGTTCTGATAAGTCCCTTCCTCAGTTTTGATTTCCTCCTGCTTTATGACTGACATAAAAAGCGTGGTGGCGATGAAGTCAGCTGTGACAAAACGTGTAGGGTGGAGTCGACGTATATGACGTCATCAAGCAGCCAATTCCTAGAAGCGGTTTGCGCCTGTCCCGAGCTGTTTCTGTTTATACATATACGCATATGAGGATGTTGTTTGTTAATATAATTTTATGCTTTTACTAAACAATTGGCTTTTACAGATTTACACTATGTGGTCTCCTGGTTCTTTTCCTATCATTATGATCACAAACATGACTTTGGAGTGAGTGGTGTTAGAGCTCATAGATCCCATTGCTGCTGTGGAGCTACTTGCCTTTCTGTGATAGAGGCGCATCTTGACTTATCATAATGTGGAACTCAATCAGTCAATCCCATCTGGTAAGCATATTTAAAGTGGGTGGCGAAGGTGTTCCCTTTTAACTTTTCAACATGGGCTTATGTGGATGGGACTTTATTCTTTTTAGAAGTGCCTCATTTGCACTTATTGTCAGGGAAATGGCCGAAGAATGGGTTATCCTGCCAGTACCCGTCATGATTGCGCCAGACGAATCCCTGTGAGCATGCGCGCAGGCGGGCGCACGCAGACGCGTGTGCATGCCATGACAGATGTTGGTGCCCCCCTGGCCTATTTAAACCTACCACTGACACATGCAGGTTGCTGAATTATCTTCAGCTTCCTGTGTCTCCTGTGCCTTGTATATCCTGATCCTTGGACTTCCCGATACCGACCCGGCTTCAGGTTATCCTGAACCTCTGGCTTGACCCCTGGCTTCTGTCCTGACCTGTGCTCCTGTCTGTCTCACGTGTTTGACCCCGGCTTGGCTGACTACTCTGCTATCTCCTGCCCTCTGTGTATGACCTGGCTTGCTGCTGTATCCATCTCAAACTGATTCCACTGTGTATGACCCCTGGTCTGACTACTGACTCTGTTGCTGGTTCACCCTGCTGTTCCATACCTGGAATCCGTCCTTGCACGGCTGCCAACATAGTTCACCCAGCGCACCCCAGCTGCCCTCTGCTAACAAGCTCATCCGGCAGCAGTACCGTGCAATCCGTGCTTCTTTGGGCACCGCACTCCCTGTATCACTTCCAGGGGTGCGTTGCACTTAGCCGAAAGGGGCGCCCTCTCTGCAACCTGGCCTCACACCCGCGACTTGACACTTATACCTAGTTGGCATTATAGCTTGATCCATTACATTTGGATTCCATTGACTAGACATTGCACAATTTTTCTGTCTTTTGCTTTTATATGTTTGATTTATGCTTTTCATGTTTGCATCTTTAGTGCTGCACTTTTTTTATATTTTTTGTATTCACAAATTATATCGGTTGATGTGCTAGCTGCTTATTCTCATTGCTTAGCGCAATTTCAAGTTATGCACCGCGTTATATAAAGCATCCACACGCATGCAGACATATGGTCCAAATGTATACTATCTGCCTTCACAGCATACATCTGTTTGCATTCTGGTGCTTTCGGAAACCCCTGGAGCAAAGCCATGTACAACCATATCTTCTTATTCATCTCAATGGGTGTATGTATGCAGGAGAGTAATTACACAGACCCCCCCTATACATGAAGCCTTACTTTTTGAAAGCACTGTGTATAATTACGGAGGCTCTGCATGCTTTACAGCCCTGTGAATGAAGACATAATTCTTTTAAAGCACTATGTATCAAAAGCAATTACCACATTTTATTTTACTTCAATGAAATTCTATTGTCATTTATTTCATCTTTTTTGCATTTAAGTGCTGCTGATCTCCCCCTTCCTCTTTTAGCCACTTTCAGTCTACATGTAGAAACTCAGCGTCAGATGGAAATTATTGCTGTGAGCCTACTTCCTGACAGTAACAACAGAATACATGCCTACAAGTTGTGTCAGCACAACTACTTTGCCTCTACCAGGGGACTGGGCAACATCACAGAAGACAGTTCACACCTCATAACGAGAGCTTCCTGATGAAGAATCTTCTTGGCGGATTGCAAAATATATTACTGAAAGCTGAAGATTTTAAGAGATTGAAAACAACTTTTGAAATAACATTAAGGCTCGGTTCACACTGGGACGACTTGGGATCCGACTTGTACGCCCTCAAGTCGCCCCAAGTCGCCCCAGAAATAGATTCACATTGAAGTGAATGGGAGCGTCTTAATAGACGCTACTGAAGTCGCTCCGACTTCAGAGCGTACTCCCTGTACTACTTTGATCCGACTTGGTAGGCGACCTGTACCATAGAAATCAATGGAAGTCGCCTCCAAGTCGGATCTCTCTGTAAAGTCAAGCGACTTTGCAGGGAAAACCCCTCCCTCCCCCCTCCCTCCCAGAGAGCTGATTGGCCACAGGCGAAGTCGCCTGTCATGGAGGCGACTTCAAGTCGCCTTGTAATTTGCTAAAGTCGCGTCGAAGTCGCGTCGAAGTCGCGTCGAAGCCCCGTTGAAGTCGCCGTGCAAAGTCGCGCTGAAGTCGTGTTGCCCCAGTGTGAACCGAGCCTAAGGGGTCTATCTATAAAGGATTTGTTGCAAAATTTAGAATGTTTGCTGGACACATCCATCCGTATTTTACAGCATTCGGCCATCACCAGCATACAGCATAATAGAGAGATTCCAAGCACCAGCAAGTAATTTGTCCACCAGTTCACTGTATAAATCGCTCTGCAAATTCTTTATAAATAGACCACTAACATGTTAAAGGTTATATGAGATTTCAGAGATTTTGTTTAGCTCTACCTTTATAATGAAATTGGAGAAGGTACTCCAACCCCTCTAACAGTGGCGGCCCGTCCATAGGGGACACAGGAGCATTGCCCCCCTAATCCATGCGCCCGGCCCCTAAAGTACATGCAGGGCGCCAGATGCATGGATTCCAATGTTTTTTTTTTAGAAGCACATGGTTAAGGCCTGAGGCTCTAATTCGATTCAAAAAAGGGTGGGCTCGGGGCGCAGAGCACTGCGCCCTGAGTCCACCCACTTGTGTGACAGTTAATATTCACTATTGTCTTCCTGATTCTCCTCCCATACAATCAGTAGGTCCTGAGACACGATTGGCTGAAAAGAGAATCGCTCATGTTGGAGGAGAAGCCGAGGAGGAGGAGATGCCAGGTGAACCCGCCGCCTGGAGAAAGCACTGCCCGCAACCTAGATGGGGTAAGTGTGGTGACCGACCAACGGACGGAGGGGGTGCGGGTGATCCTTCTGACCGACCAACAGACCAGGGGGGGGTGCGGCTGATCCGACTGACTGGGGGGGTGGCTTGTTTGCCCCCCAAAAAAATATAGCACTGCCTTCCAACATACTTTTTGCCAGTGGAGGTCCACTGAGGTTTCATCAAAGTGTCCACCCAGCCAAACACTAAAAATTTTCAACAGAACAGTAAATATTCTGACAGTTGCTGTTTCCCAATAAACATGAATAGGACTGTCAGGACACCTGTACCTCCTGTATGGGTAAACACATACGTACACCCATGTGAATGAGGCCTTTTTATTACATACTTTATTTCAAACCCAGTGACATTATCACTAGGTCTTTGTGCTTTGCTATGCAATGCAGATCATGGCTAATGGGAGAGGCTGGCAGGGTGCTGTACATAACTTCCTGACAACATAATAATGTCCTGCCTAAGTAGTTCTTTCTTTTGTCCTCAGCCGTGATGAAAAAAGTGGGCCAGCACTTAAGAGCATTTATGAAATTGTTGGTATGGAGGAGTCAAACTGCCTTGTTAATCTGGAAAAGTGGCCATTTTTAGGAAGACTGTATTTTCATGCTGACTGCCTTGTGTAGAGCTCACATGTGATTTTAGAGCCTCCATGATTGAAAGTGGAATTAAACCTGTCCCTGGGAATTTTATGCCATAATGTACTAGTATTCACAGCATATTAGCACATTATTGGAGAATTACCTGCCAAGTGATCCCATTCAGCAATGCAGTGCATGTGCACAAATGTCACGTCATCACAGCACAGAGCGGTGGCGCATGTGTATGCATGCGCAGTTCACTATACATTAATGCGGACAGGCAGGGAGAAGCAGTTATGAGAGAATGGTCCAATAGGGTCTCTTCTGTCATAAAAATCTTACCTGTCAGCATTTTTTTTCAAAGTTAAATTGCACTTCAAAGAACTGAAATCCAATGGGATAGGCCAAGGGCAGCAAGGTTGGGGAGGAAAGCAGTAGATGATGTTTGCTGTCTTCAGAAATTAGGCTGGCTTAATCTGATTTTCATCAGATACATTGTGAGTAGGGATGAGCCGAACACCCCCCAGTTCGGTTCGCACCAGAACCTGCGAACGAACCGAAAGTTCGCGCAAACTTTAGAACCCCATTAAAGTCTATGGGACTCGAACGTTCAAAATCAAAAGTGCTAATTTTAAAGGCTAATATGCAAGTTATTGTCCTAAAAAGTGTTTGGGGACCTGTGTCCTGCCCCAGGGGACATGTATCAATGCAAAAAAAATGGCCGTTTAAAACTTTAAAGTCATTTAAAACTGCTTGCGGCTTTAATGTAATGTCGGGTCCCGGCAATATGGATGAAAATCAGTGAGACAAATGGCATGGGTACCTGAAAATCAGTGAGACAAGCAGCATGTGGTGTTGCCACAATACTGTAAGCCCTCACAGTTACTCTTGGTGGGTGCAGGAACGGGCCGTGCTGTGAAATATTAGATCAAGAATTGTAATTACATGCCATTGTTGAACAGTGGTAGAAAAATTGGGCCTTTGGTGGTGGTGGTGGTGGCGGTGGTGCTGGTGCCACAACACTGTAAGTCCTCACAGTTACACTTGGTGGGCGCTGGAACGGGCCCTGCTGTGAAAAATTATATCAAGAATTGGTGCCACAACACTGCAACCCCTCACAGATGCTATAGTTGGAGCGCAGGAATGAGCCCTGCTGCAAAGTATTGCATCAAAAATTGTAATTATACGCCCCTGTTAAATAGGGGCTGAAAATTTGGGCCTTGGGCACTGGTGCCACAACACTGCAACCCCTCACAGATACTCTAGTTGGAGCGCAGAAATGAGCCCTGCTGCAAAGTATTGCATCAAAAATTGTAATTACACGCCCCTGTTAAACAGGGGCAGAAAAATTGGGCCTTGGCCACTGGTGGCGGTGCCCAGAACCAAAATGTTCTTACAAGCTATCAGCATGAAAATTGAGGAGGAAGAGGATTGTGACTCAACATAACAGGATAGTCACTCAGCATCAGCATAGGCAGTCTTGAAGGGATCTCACATAAAAAAAAATCAATCGGTTACATCAGCATCAGGTGCTTGGTAGCTGGTGATCCAAGACTGATTCATTTTTATGAAGGTCAACCGATCGACCGATTCGGTGGACAGGCGCACCCTGTGATTGGTTACAAAGCCTCCAGCAGCACTGAATGTGCATTCCGAAAGAATGCTGGATGCAGGACAGGCCAGTAGCTCAATTGCATACTGTGCAAGCTCTGGCCAGTGATTCATCCTCAAGACCCAGTAACCCAGAGGATTTTCGGTGGGAAAGGTGTCCAAGTCTGATCTTGCCCCTAGGTAATCCTGCACCATGTGAATCAGATGCTGGCGATGGTTGCTGGAACCGATCAGACCTTGGGGCTGCGGACTAAAAAATTGTCTGAATGCATCGGTCAGACAGCCACCTTCTCCACCACACCTTCTGTGACTGATCAAAGCCTCAGCAACACGTTGTCCAGGAGGACCAGGAAATTGTAACCTCCCAGGCTCTGGAAACGCGTTGCACAAACCTTTCTGCAAGGCCTCACGAAGATGTTTTATCCTCTGCTCCCTCTGCGACGGCAAGATAAGGTCTGCAACCTTACCCTTGTAACGTGGATCAAGGAGGGTTGCCAGCCAGTAATCATCCCTCCTTGATACCAAAAATACGAGGATCCTTACGCAGGCTTTGCAGGATCAGGGAGGCCATGCAGCGTAGGTTTGCTGAGGCATTCGGTCCGGAGTCCTCTGGGTCACTAAGGACGACATGATCCGCAGCCACCTCCTCCCAGCCTTGTAGTCCATTGGTTTCTTCGGACTGTAAATGATCCCTTGAAGACTGCTGCTGATGCTGAGTGCCAGGCTCCACCTCCATGCTGACACAATCCTCCTCCTCCTCGTCCTCTTCCTGTGTGATCGGTGGGCACGCAGGAACACTGTCTGGATAAAGGGGGCCTTGAGAGGTAAGGAAGTCCTCTTCCTCCCTCTGTTCTGCCTCAAGTGCCCTGTCCATTATTCCACGCAGCGTGTGCTCCAACAGGTGGACAAGAGGGACAGTGTCACTGATGCATGCACTGTCACTGCTCACCATCCTCGTGGTCTCCTCAAATGGTGACAGGACAATGCATGCATCCCTGACCATAGCCCACGGGCGTGGGGAAAAAAAACAACAAGGTCCCCTGACCCTGTCCTGGTGCCATAGTCGCATAGGTAATCATTGATGGCCCTCTGCTGCATGTGCAGCCGCTGCAGCATGGCCAACGTTGAGTTCCACCTGGTGGGCATGTCACAGATTAGGCGGTTCTTGGGCAGGTTAAATTCCTTTTGGAGGTCAGCCAGCCGAGCACTGTCATTGCATGACCACCATACCTGGCTTAAGCTGGCGTGGCATCAACCACCTCTGAACCTGCCAATGCAGAGCTGACAGAATCTCTGCCCCAGTGTGGCTCCTGTCCCCCAAGCACACCAGCTCAAGCACCGCATGGTATCTTTTTGCCTGCGTGCTTGCGTAGCCCCTTGAAAGCCTACGGAGCCCTGCTGGTTCTGAGGACAAATCAGCACAGGAAGAGGCCATGGAGGAAGAAGAAGAGGAGGGGGTGGAGGAGAGAGGTGTGGCAGAATCACCACTAGTAGAATTTTGGAGGCGTGGTGGCTGAACAACCTCCAACACTACTGCACCCTGTCCTGCATCCTTCCCAGCTTCCAGAAGAGTCACCCAGTGCGCGGTGAAAGATAGGTAACGTCCCTGTCCATGCCTGCTGGACCATGAGTCAGTGGTAATATGCACCCAGCGAGGCCAAGACATTGCCTTCCACATGCCGGTAGAGAGCCGGAATCGCCTTCCGTGAGAAAAAAGGGCATTTGGGAACCTGCCACTGAGGAACCGCACATTCCACAAACTCACAGAAGGGGGCAGAGTCTACCAACTGAAAAGGCAGCAGTTGAAGTGCTAGCAATTTTGCCAAGCTAGCATTTAACTGCTGGGCATGTGGATGGCTGGGAGTGGAATTCTTTCGGCGGTGCAGTAGCTGGGGCAGGGAAATTTGCCTGGTACAATCTGACATCGGTGTACCAAAAGCAGATTGCCCCCAAGTACTTGGCTGTGACACACCTAATTCTACACCTTCATTCCTCTAAGTGCAGGTTTCAGAGAGGACTGAAGGTATAGTGGGGTTGGAGATCCCAGCTGATGAGGAGCAAGGAGAAGTCCGCTTTGTTCTTTGGTGTGGGTCTTTTAGGTACGCTTGCCAACGAACTGCATGGCAGGTCAACATATGTCTGGTCAAGCATGTGGTGCCCAAGCGGGTGATGTTTTGGCCACGCGAGATACGCTTGAGACATATGTTGCAAATAGCAGCGGTGCGGTCTGATGCACTTGTCTCAAAAAAGGCCCACACCAAAGAACTTTTTGAATAATGCGCAGAGACTGCAGCGCCCTGCACATGTGGAGCTTTGGGGTGTGATGCAGTCAATGTGCTGCCCTTAGGCTGGCCCCTGGAGGGCATCCTGCCTCGTTGGTGATGTGCCGCCTCCTCCTCCTCTCTCCTATCAGGCACCCACGTTGAGTCAGTGACCTCATCATCCCCTCCCTCCTCATCACTGGAGCAAACCTGGCAGTATGCTGCAGCAGGGGGAGCATGACTGCCAGATTGCTGTCCTTCTTGGGCACCCCCTCTGTCCGTGCTCATGTTACTGCCTTCATCGAGCTCAGTATCATCATCAGAGCCTTCCAAACGCTGGGCATCCTCCTGGAGCATGTACCCAACACTGTGGTCAAACAGTTTGAAGGACTCCTCAGGAGGACATGGTGGGGCTAGGGAAGGAGTCACTGATGACATTGAGCCAAGGGAAGAGGACGCTGCTTTGCCAGACAAAGTACCCTGAGCATGGGTGAGAGAGGATGAGGAGGATGAGGACGGCTTGGTCATCCACTCGACCAAGTCTTCCGCATGTTGCGGCTCAACGCGGCCAGCTGCCGAAAAAAAGGCCAAGCGTGTCCCACGGCCATGTGCTGATGAGGATGCACCGTCTCCACGACCAGCACTAGACACAGAGCCTGCTTGCCCTCTCTTATTTGCTTGTGACTGTCTGCCTCTCCTTCTTGGCCTTCCAGACATACTAATGGCCTGTAGCTGCACTAAGCTGGGATATATATATATATATATATATATATATATATATATATATATATATATATATATATATATACTGATACTGCAGCTAGCAAAATCAACTGCCTGCCTGTAGTATGAGAACACCACCAACCTTCTACAGGTAGCTTTAGCTGAACACTGTGCAGAGCTTGCAAAAAAATAACTTGTAGGTTTAGCTGTACACTGTGAGGAGGACGCACCACACTAACTTGTAGTTTTAGCTGAACACTGTGAGCAGGACGCACTACACTAACTTGTAGCTTTAGATGAACACTGTGCAGAGCTCGCAAAAAAATAACTTGTAGGTTTAGCTGAACACTGTGAGGAGGACACACCACACTAACTTGTAGTTTTAGCTGAACACTGTGAGCAGGATGCACTGCACTAACTTGTAGCTTTAGATGAACACTGTGCAGATGTCTCACTACACTAACTTGTAGTTTTAGCTGAACACTGTGAGCAGGATGCACTACACTAACTTGTAGTTTTAGCTGAACACTGTGCAGAGGTCTCACTACACTAACTTGTAGTTTTATGTGAACACTGTGAGCAGGACGCACTACACTAACTTGTAGCTTTAGATGAACACTGTGCAGAGCTCGCAAAAAAATAACTTGTAGGTTTAGCTGAACACTGTGAGGAGGACGCACTACACTAACTTGTAGTTTTAGCTGAACACTGTGAGCAGGACGCACTGCACTAACTTGTAGCTTTAGATAAATACTGTGCAGAGGTCTCACTACACTAACTTGTAGTTTTAGCTGAACACTGTGAGCAGGACGCACTACACTAACGTGTAGTTTTAGCTGAACACTGTGAGGAGGACGCACCACACTAACTTGTAGTTTTAGCTGAACACTGTGAGCAGGACGCACTACACTAACTTGTAGCTTTAGATGAACACTGTGCAGAGCTCGCAAAAAAATAACTTGTAGGTTTAGCTGAACACTGTGAGGAGGACGCACCACACTAACTTGTAGTTTTAGCTGAACACTGTGAGCAGGACGCACTGCACTAACTTGTAGCTTTAGATGAACACTGTGCAGAGGTCTCACTACACTAACTTGTAGTTTAAGCTGAACACTGTGAGCAGGACGCACTGCACTAACTTGTAGCTTTAGATGAACACTGTGCAGAGGTCTCACTACACTAACTTGTAGTTTTAGCTGAACACTGTGAGCAGGACGCACTACACTAACTTGTAGTTTTAGCTGAACACTGTGAGGAGGACGCACCACACTAACTTGTAGTTTTAGCTGAACACTGTGAGCAGGACGCACTACACTAACTTGTAGCTTTAGATGAACACTGTGTAGAGCTCGCAAAAAAATAACTTGTAGGTTTAGCGGAACACTGTGAGCAGGACGCACCGCACTAACTTGTAGCTTTAGATGAACACTGTGCAGAGGTCTCACTACACTAACTTGTAGGTTTAGCTGAACACTGTGAGGAGGACACACCACACTAACTTGTAGTTTTAGCTGAACACTGTGAGCAGGATGCACTGCACTAACTTGTAGCTTTAGATGAACACTGTGCAGAGGTCTCACTACACTAACTTGTAGTTTTAGCTGAACACTGTGAGCAGGACGCACTGCACTAACTTGTAGCTTTAGATGAACACCGTGCAGAGGTCTCACTACACTAACTTGTAGGTTTAGCTGAACACTGTGAGGAGGAAGCACCACACTAACTTGTAGTTTTAGCTGAACACTGTGAGCAGGATGCACTGCACTAACTTGTAGCTTTAGATGAACACTGTGCAGAGGTCTCTCTACACTAACTTGTAGTTTTAGCTGAACACTGTGAGCAGGATGCACTACACTAACTTGTAGCTTTAGATGAACACTGTGCAGAGGTCTCACTACACTAACTTGTAGTTTTAGCTGAACACTGTGAGCAGGACGCACTGCACTAACTTGTAGCTTTAGATGAACACTGTGCAGAGGTCTCACTACACTAACTTGTAGTTTTAGCTGAACACTGTGAGCAGGACGCACTACACTAACTTGTAGCTTTAGATGAACACTGTGAGGAGGACGCACCACACTAACTTGTAGTTTTAGCTGAACACTGTGAGCAGGACGCACTACACTAACTTGTAGCTTTAGATGAACACTGTGCAGAGCTCGCAAAAAAATAACTTGTAGGTTTAGCTGAACACTGTGAGGAGGACGCACCACACTAACTTGTAGTTTTAGCTGAACACTGTGAGCAGGATGCACTGCACTAACTTGTAGCTTTAGATGAACACTGTGCAGAGGTCTCTCTACACTAACTTGTAGTTTAAGCTGAACACTGTGAGCAGGACGCACTACACTAACTTGTAGTTTTAGCTGAACACTGTGAGGAGGACGCACCACACTAACTTGTAGTTTTAGCTGAACACTGTGAGCAGGACGCACTACACTAACTTGTAGCTTTAGATGAACACTGTGCAGAGCTTGCAAAAAAATAACTTGTAGGTTTTGCTGAACACTGTGAGGAGGACGCACTACACTAGTTTTAGCTGAACACTGTGAGCAGGACGCACCCCACTAACTTGTAGCTTTAGATGAACACTGTGCAGAGGTCTCACTACACTAACTTGTAGGTTTAGCTGAACACTGTGAGGAGGACGCACCACACTAACTTGTAGTTTTAGCTGAACACTGTGAGCAGGACGCACTGCACTAACTTGTAGCTTTAGATGAACACTGTGCAGAGGTCTCACTACACTAACTTGTAGTTTTAGCTGAACATTGTGAGCAGGACGCACTGCACTAACTTGTAGCTTTAGATGAACACTGTGCAGAGCTCGCAAAAAAATAACTTGTAGGTTTAGCTGAACACTGTGAGGAGGACGCACCACACTAACTTGTAGTTTTAGCTGAACACTGTGAGCAGGATGCACTGCACTAACTTGTAGCTTTAGATGAACACTGTGCAGAGGTCTCACTACACTAACTTGTAGTTTAAGCTGAACACTGTGAGCAGGACGCACTACACTAACTTGTAGTTTTAGCTGAACACTGTGAGGAGGACGCACCACACTAACTTGTAGTTTTAGCTGAACACTGTGAGCAGGACGCACTACACTAACTTGTAGCTTTAGATGAACACTGTGCAGAGCTTGCAAAAAAATAACTTGTAGGTTTTTCTGAACACTGTGAGGAGGACGCACTACACTAACTTGTAGTTTTAGCTGAACACTGTGAGCAGGACGCACCCCACTAACTTGTAGCTTTAGATGAACACTGTGCAGAGGTCTCACTACACTAACTTGTAGGTTTAGCTGAACACTGTGAGGAGGACGCACCACACTAACTTGTAGTTTTAGCTGAACACTGTGAGCAGGACGCACTGCACTAACTTGTAGCTTTAGATGAACACTGTGCAGAGGTCTCACTACACTAACTTGTAGTTTTAGCTGAACATTGTGAGCAGGACGCACTGCACTAACTTGTAGCTTTAGATGAACACTGTGCAGAGGTCTCACTACACTAACTTGTAGTTTTAGCTGAACACTGTGAGCAGGACACAGTAAGAAGATAACAGGAACGGATCTAGCTAAACTGAATACAGTGTATATATATATATATGCAACACCTGGGATGCATATATATACACAATACACTGTAAGTGCAGCTAACTCACTGATTGTCCTGCCTAATCTATCTAACTCAAATGAAATGACACTGTCTCTCTGTCTATCTATCTCTTTTTCAATGCTGGAACACACACTACACAGGGCCGCCGTGCAGGCGGCCTTATATAGTGTTGGGCGTGTTCTAAACCCCCTGAGCCATAATTGGCCAAAGCCACCCTGGCTTTGGCCAAATACAGCTCTCTCTACCGACGGCGCTGTGATTGGCCAAGCATGCGGGTCATAGTGCATGCTTGGCCAATCATCAGCCAGCAATGCACTGCGATGCCGCAGTGAATTATGGGCCATGACGCGCCACACGAATTTGGCGCGAACGGCCCATAACGTTCGGAATTCGGCGAACGACCGAACAGCCAATGTTCGAGTCGAACATGGGTTCGACTCAAACCCGAAGCTCATCCCTACTGTGGAGCAATTTTGGCCCACTCTTCTTTGCAGAATTGTTTTAATTCAGCCACATTGGAGGGTTTTCCAGCATGAACGGCCTTTGTAAGGTCATGATACAGCATCTCAATTGGATTTAAGTCCAAGTTTTGACTAGGCCACTCCAAAACCAAAATTTTGCTTTGTTTGAACCATTTGGAGGTGGATTTGCTGTTGTGTTTTGGATCATTGTCCTGCTGCATAACCCAAATGCGCTTGAGGTCACACACTGATGGCCGGACATTTAGGATTTTCTGGTAGAGCTCAGAATTCATGGTTACATCAATTATGGTAAGTGGTCCAGGTCCTGAAGCTGCAACGCAGCCCTAGACCATCACGCTTCCACCACCATGTCTGACTGTTGGTATGATGTTCTTGTTATGAAATACTGTATTAGTTTTATGTCAGATGTAATGGGACGCATACCTTCCAAAAAGTTAAATTTTTGTCTCATCAGTCCACAGAATATTTGCCTAAAAGTCTTGGGGATAATCAATATGTTTTTTGGTAAATGTGAGATGAGCCTTTGTGTTCTTTTTAGTCAACAGTGGCTTTGGTGTTGGAACTCTCCCATGGATGCCATTTTTTCCCAGCCTCTTTCTTATTGTTGAATCATGAACACTGATCTTACCTGAGGCAAGTGAGGCCTTCAGTTCTTTAGATGTTGTTCTGAGTTCTTTTATGACCTCCTGGATGAGTCGTCGTCATGCTCTTGGAGTAATTTTTGTAGGCCGGCCACTCCGGGGAAGGTTCACCACTGTTCCAAGTTATCTCCATTTGTGGATAATGGCTCTCCCCATGGTTCACTGGAGTTCCAAAGTCTTAGAAATGGCTTTGAAACCCTTCCTAGACTGATACATGTACATTACTTTGTTTCTAATCTGTTCTTGAAATTTTTTAGATTGTGGCATGATGTTTGGCTTTTTCTGATCTGTTAGCGTGCTTCACTTTGTCAGACAGCTTCTATTTATGTGATTTCTTGATTCAACAGGTCTGGTAGTAATCAGGCCTGGGCGTGGCAAGTGAATAGGGCCAGGCAGGTTTGAATAGCTTTTTTCCCTTAATAAATGAAATAATTTAAAAACTACATTTTGTATTTACTCAGGTTATCTTTGTGTTATATTAAAATGTGTTTGATGATCTTAATCATTTAATTGTGAGAAATATGCAAAACAATTTAAAATCAGGAAGGGGGCAAATAATTTTTCATAGCACTGTGTGTGTGTATATATATATACAGTATCTCACAAGTGAGTACACCCCTCACATTTTTGTAAATAATTTATTATATTGTTTCATGTGACAACACTGAAGAAATTACACTTTGCTACAATGTAAAGTAGTGAGTGTACAGCTTGTATAACAGTGTAAATTTGCTGTCCCCTCAAAATAACTCAACACACAGCCAAAATTGTCTAAACTGTTGGCAACAAAAGTGAGTACACCCCTAAATGAAAATGTCCAAATTGGGCCCAACGTATCAGTATTTTGTGTGGCCACCATTATTTTCCAGCACTGCCTTAACCCTCTTGGGCATGGAGTTCACCAGAGCTTCACAGGTTTCCACTGGAGTCCTCTTCCACTCCTCCATTACGACATCATAGAGCTGGTGGATGTTAGAGACTTTGCGCTCCTCCACCTTCTGTTTAAGGATGCCCCACAGATGCTCAATAGGGTTTAGGTCTGGAGACATGCTTGGCCAGTCTATTACCTTTACCCTCAGCTTCTTTAGCAAGGCAGTGACCATCTTAGAGGTCTGTTTGGGGTTGTTATCATGTTGGAATACTGCCCTGTGGCCCAGTCTCTGAAGGTAGGGGATCATGCTCTGCTTCAGTATGTCACAGTACATGTTGGCATTCATGGTTCCCTTAATAAACTGTAGCTCCCCAGTACCAGCAGCACTCATGCAGCCCCAGAAAAAGACACTCCCACCACCATGGCAAGACACTCTTGTCTGTATACTCCTTACCTGGTTGCCACCACAAACGCTTGACACCATCTGCACCAAATATGTTTATCTTGTCTCATCAGACCACAGAACATGGTTCCAGTAATCCATTTCCAAGTCTGCTTGTCTTCAGCAAATTGTTTGTGGGCTTTCTTGTGCATCATCTTTAGAAGAGGCTTCCTTCTGAGACGATAGCCATGCAGACTAATTTGATGTAGTGGGTGGTGTACGGTCTGAACACTGACAGGCTGACCCTCCACCGCTTCAACCTCTGCCGCAATGCTGGCATCACTCATACATCTATTTCCCAAAGACAACCTCTGGATATGACGCTGAGCACGTGCACGCAACTTCTTTGGTCGACCATGACGAGGCCTGTTCTGAGTGGAACCTGTCCTGTTAAACCGCTGTATGATCTTGGCCACCATTCTGCAGCTCAGTTTCAGGGTCTTGGCAATCTTCTTATAGCCTAGGCCATCTTTATGTAGAGCAACTATTCTTTTTTTCAGATCCTCAGAGAGTTCTTTGCAATGAGGTGCCATGTTGAACTTCCAGTGACCAGTATGAGAGAGTGAAAGCGATAACACCACCTGCTCCCCATTCCCATCTGAGATCTTGTAACACTAACGAGTCACATGACACCAAGGAGGGAAAATGGCTAATTGGGCCCAATTTGGACATTTTCACTTAGGGGTGTACTCACTTTTGTTGCCAGCGGTTTAGATATTATTGGCTGTGTGTTGAGTAATTTTGAGGGAATAGCAAATTCACACTGTTATACAAGCTGTACACTCACTACTTTACATTGTAGCAAAGTGTCATTCATTCAGTGATGTCACATGAAACAATATAGTAAAAATTTTCAAAAATGTGAGGGGATGTACTCACTTTTGTGAGATACTGTGTATATATATATATATATATATATATATATATATATATATATATGTATATATATATACGTGGTCCTGCACTTCTGGGTAGGGGGTGCGAATACGTGCTGCCGACGGATCGCTCCCGCTGTGATTATACAGAGTGGGGGCTGATCAGTGGGTATCGTGGACTCGATGTCTGCTGGCATCACCCAATCATCAGCTAGAGAGACAGGACTGACATCTGCCTATGTAAACAAGATAAATGACAGAAGGGAAGGCATGGATCCTGTGTTTGTGCAAAGCAGGGACTAGGATGCATGTCTTCCCCTAGTAAAAGCTCCTCCCACAGTTTAGTAAAACACTGGCTAGGCACACAGTTAACCCTTTGATCATCCCTGGTGTTAACCCCTTCCCAGCCAGTGTCATTTGTACAGTGACAGTGCATATTTTTTAGCACTGATCACTGTGTTAGTGTCACTGGTTCCCAAAAAGTGTCAGTTAGTGTCAGAATGTCCACCGCAAATTTGCAGTCCCGCTATAAATCGCTGATCGCTGCCATTACTAGTCAAAATAAATAAATAAATAAATAAAAATATCCCATAGTTTGTAGACGCGATAACTTTTGTGCAAACCAATCAATATATGCTTATTGGGATTTTATTTACCAAAAATATGTAGCAGAATACATATTGGCCTAAATTAATTAATTTCTTTTTTTTGTTTATAGCACAAAAAATAAAAAAACGCAGAGATAATTAAATACCACCAAAAGAAAGCCCTATTTGTGGGAAAAGAAGGACATACATTTTATTTGGGTTCAGTGTTGCGCAATTGTCAGTTAAAGTAATGCAGTGGCATATCACAAAATAGGGCCTGGTCATGAAGGGGTGTAAATCTTCTGGAGGTCAAGTGGTTAATGGAAAAAGTGGAGCACAGTCCCCATAAACTGCATTCCTATAAACACACTAAGGAAATGGAAAAGAGACGGGCCAATAATTTAATTTCTGGATGTTCTCATAATTACTGTAAACAATTGCACATATAGTGACTCAATTAAATGAACCCATCAATACAGGATTTTGTGAGATTTCCTCACATTAGTCTCCAACCTCTCTTTAATAGAGTAGTTGTAGTGCCATTTAAAAGGAGAAGATGTTTTTGTCATTGTTTTTACAGTTGATTTGCTGCTTTTTGCAGTCAGGCATTTGATAAATGGTCTCGTTCTTCACTGTGCCAACGGAATTTCTTACCGTACCACTTTGCTGATATCAGCGCAGTAGCTTACAGAAGGAATACTTTCACTCTATATGCACAGGGAATGACCTAATATTGCAAACAATTTCATTTGCATTTCTCTCTGCTACCAGCTTCAAGATAGCAATGGTGTTTTTGATCTATAAAATCAGATTTATAATAATAATATAATGAAAATTTCTACTATGGTTATGGAGGCATTTTTTTTTAGCATGGAAATCAAGTTTATTCAGAAAGGCTGTACAATATGCAATGTTATGCAAAATGCTATAACTCCTAGCAAACAACCGGATTTTTTATTACTCTTTGTTGATGACTTACATAATAATCTTGATTGTTTTCTATGTGTTGCTGGACTTTCACATTTTCATTGCGCTGGCTGCATTAAAGGAGAAGTAGGGATACAGTGCTTTTAGCCTTACTTCTCCTGGAGGTCACAGGAGTGCACTTCTTTCTGCACTCCTGTGACCCGCATTCAGCCAACAGTGGGCTAAAATCCACTGACGGCTGATATTACTCTGATGGGTCCAGACTTTAGAGAGATCCTGATTTGTCAAGATCCACCAAGATGCCTAACCAGAAGCTGGCTTCAACCTGGAGGGGCAGAGCAGAAAGGTAGTGACTGTTAATCTCTGACACTCTCTGTTCACTGAAGACCGCAAACTGAGTGATTGTCGGTCTTTGATCATTTAGTTCTTGGCCTAAGGGGCAGCGGGTGATAGATGCAGGTTCAGATCAATGCTACATCTACCTAGGTGAGTATGGATGTTTGTTATTTTGAAATCCTATACTTCTCTTTCAAAAGCACTGTACACCTACATTAGGGGTCTTTCAAAGGCTGATCTATTTTTAAAAATGTCTTTAACACCTGTCATATGACATCCACTTAGAAGGACGAATGTTCCACCTGGGCGTCAATGTGCTAAAGGCCGGACGGGACATTTGTCCTTCTGAGTGGTCGTCATATGACGTCTTTTCAGAAGACGCAGCTCGCGCATGCCGCTCAGCGGCGCGATTCGTCAGTATCTTGTGACTGGTATCATGTGACCACTGTGACCAATCACAGAAGGTCACATGACAGCTGTAAACAATGGATGGCTTCCTTTCATGCCATCCATTGTGTACAATTGTGTTGCTAGCTGTGATTGGTCAATGTGATCACATGGTACAGACAGGGCCAATCACAGCCCATCTGTACCATGTGATTAGCTTTGACCATTACAGTTAATTACAACAAAACAAACTGAATGAATCAGTTTTATTTTGCTCTGGTCACAGCTTGTAAAATTAAAAAAATAAATGTAATAAAAAATAAAACACACTTGAAAAAAAATGATTAATTTTTTTTTTTTACGTACTGTCACCAGTCAGTGTCCCTGATCACCACCACACCATTTATATGGTCATTATATGACAACTCTGTACTGCGCTGGTGACAGTATGTAAAAAATAAATATCATTACAAAAAATGACAACTTCAAAAAACTCGCCATGCCTCTTACTAAATACCTTGGACTGTCTACGTTCCAAAAAGGGGTAATTTGGGTGATATTTGTACTGTCCTGACATTTTTGGGCCTCAAGAAATTAGATAGTGTGTCAGTACATATCAGGATTGATTCATTTTCAAATACTGTATATACCATAGTTTGTGGACACTATAACTTTCCTACAGGCTATTTATTATTATAACAATTATTTATTTGCAACATTTTATAACAGAAACAAAGAAAAAACTTTTTTTTTTTTAAGTTTTTCAGTCTTTTTTAGTTTATTAAGCAAAAAATAAAAAACCCAGTGATGATTAAAAACAACCAAAAGAAAGCTCTAGTTGTGTGAAAACAAAGTGATAAAAATGTAGTTTGGGTACAGCGTTGCATGACTGCGCAAATGTCATTCAAAGTGCAACAGCGCTGAAAGCTGAAAATTGGCCTGGGCAGGTAAAAGTGCCTGGTATTGAAGTGCCTAAAGGGGTTGTAAAGGCAGAAGGTTTTTTTGTATCTTAATGCATTCTATGCATTAAGATAAAAAACCTTCTGTGTGTATGTGTAGCAGCCTCCCCAGCACCCCCCCCAAATTACTTACCCGAGCCCCATCTCTCTCCAGCGATGTCCACGAATGTCTAAGCCATCTGGGACACTCCTCCTGATTGGCTGAGACACAGCAGCGGCGCCATTGGCTCCCATGGCTGTCAATCAAAGTCAGTCAGCCAATCAGGGGAGAAAGGGGGCAGGACCAGGTCAGGGCTCCATGTCTGAATGGATACATGGAGCTGTGACTCGGCTCGGGTGCCCCTAAAGAAGACTGCTGGCTGAGGGGGCACTCAACAGGAGGGAGGGGCCAGGAGCAGCAAAAGGGACCCGAGAAGAGGTGGATTCGGGCTGCTCTGTGCAAAACCAACTGCACAGAGGAGGCACGTATAACATGTTTTTTTTTTTTTAACTAAACTTTACAATCACTTTAAGGGCCCATGCATACCAGACTGCATTGTGGTAACACAGTTCGTTAACAGTTGAAACATGTGCAAAAGATTCAGGTAGTTTCTTATTTGTGACAATTTCACAATATGCTGCTATAGTTGTGACAAATTCAAAAATAATTACCTCCAGCTTGAAGATAAAGAAACTGGCAGTAATTAAGTCCGTAGGTGTGCACAGCCTATTGCATTAGGGTGTGCACCCCAAAGCTCAAACACATATGCATGTGTGTGCATGTGTGTATACAGTATCTCACAAAAGTAAGTACACCCCTCACATTTTTGTAAATCTTTTTTATATCTTTTCATGTGACAACACTGAAGAAATTACACTTTGCTACAATGTAAAGTAGTCAGTGTACAGCTTGTATAACAGTGTAAATTTGCTGTCCCCTCAGAATAACTCAACACACAGCCATTAATGTCTAAACCGCTGGCAACAAAAATGAGCACACCCCTAAGTAAAAATGTCCAAATTGGGCCCAGTTAGCCATTAGCCTCCCCTGTGCCATGTGACTCGTTAGTGTTACAAGGTCTCAGGTGTGAATGGGGAGCAGGTGTGTTAAATTTGGTGTCATCGCTCTCACTCTCATACTGGTCACTGGAAGTTCAACATGGTACCTCATGCCAAAGAACTCTCTGAGGATTTGAAAAAAAATAATTGTTGCTCTACATAAAGATGGCCTAGGCTATAAGAAGATTGCCAAGACCCTGAAACTGAGCTGCAGCATGGTGGCCAAGACCTTACAACAGTTTAACAGGACAGGTTCCACTCACAACAGGAATCGCCATGGTCATCCAAAGAAGTTGAGTGCACGTGCTCAGCGCAATATCCAGAGGTTGTCTTTGGGAAATAGATGTAAGAGTGCTGCCAGCATTGCTGTAGAGGTTGAAGGGGTGGGGGGTCAGCCTGTCCGTGCTCAGACCATATGCCGCACACTACATCAAATTGGTCTGCATGGCTGTCGTCCCAGAAGGAAGTCTCTTCTAAAGATGATGCACAAGAAAGGCCCACAAACAGTTTGCTGAAGACAAGCAGACTAAGGACATAAAATACTGGAACCATGTCCTGTGGTCTGATGAGACCAAGATAAACATATTTGGTTCAGATGGTGTCAAGCGTGTGTGGCAGCAACCAGGTGAGGAGTGCACAGACAAGTGTGTCTTGCCTACAGTCAAGCATGGTGGTGGGAGTGTCATGGTCTGGGGCTGCATGAGTGCTGCCGGCGCTGGGGAGCTACAGTTCATTGAGGGAACCATGAATGCCAACATGTACTGTGACATACCGAAGCAGAGCATGATCCCCTCCCTTCGGAGACTGGGCCACAGGGCAGTATTCCAACATGATAACGACCCCAAACACACCTCCAAGACGACCACTGCCTTGCTAAAGAAGCTGAGGGCAAAGGTGATGGACTGGCCAAGCATGTCTCCAGACCTAAACCCTATTGAGCATCTGTGGGGCATCCTGAAATGGAAGGTGGAAGAGTGCAAGGTCTCTAACATGCACCAGTTCCATGATGTCATCATGGAGGAGTGGAAGAGGACTCCAGTGGCAACCTGTGAAGCTCTGGTGAACTTCATGCCCAAGCAATGGCGTCCCTAGGGGGGCAGAGGGGGCCCTGACCCCCCAACATTATGCTGTGCCCCACCATGTGCCCCCCCAATTAAAAAAAAAAAATTTCTACAAAAAGGCAATGTCTTTTTGTTTGCATTCGTAGCGGATGCGCCACATCTTACTCGGGCCGCCGCTGGAGTAACACAGTCTCTATTGAGAGGGAGAGCGTCCCCAGTCAGCTCCTGCGGGTGATTCCTCCCCCTCCCTCTGCTTGCTGACACTGCATAATGCGAGCGCTCACACAACCACGACCACCCGATCTACTCCTTCACCTGCATCCTCATTGGCAGGGAGAAGAGAGAGTTGCAGGAAGGACTCCACCAGGACCCTCAGTTACTGAAAAAACAGACTGATTTCTCCTGTCCTTAGGACAGGAGAACTAGCCTGTAAATTCCAAGAGATGCCAGACCAGCGCTGTCAATAACAGGGGCAGGACAGCAAGAGGAGGCTGGGGAACCCCACAGTGGCAGAACACCAGGGCCCGGTGGCAAGACAACCTTTGCAAACCTGATAGTTCTCCCACTGCTTTGGACACTTATATTTTCTTGGTATGCTGGTGACATATATCTCTTGTTTTCTGCCACCCTGGGGGGGGCCCCAATACAGTAGGAAGGAAGCTCACTGCAGAACATGTGAAAGTGAAAGGGCCCGTTGTGGGATCGTAGTAAAGGGCCCCAGGATATACGGAGATATATATATATATATATATATATATATATATATATATATATATATATATATATATACAGTGGCTTGCGAAAGTATTCGGCCCCCTTGAACTTTTCAACCTTTTGCCACATTTCAGACTTCAAACATAAAGATATAAAATTTTAATTTTTTGTGAAGAATCACCAACAAGTGGGACACAATTGTGAAGTGGAACGAAATCTTTTGGATTTTTGAAACTTTTTTAACTAATAAAAAAATGAAAAGTGGGGCGTGCAAAATTATTCGGCCCCCTTGCGTTAATACTTTGTAGAGCCACCTTTTGCTGCGATTACAGCTGCAAGTCGCTTGGGGTATGTCTCTATCAGTTTTGCACATCGAGAGACTGAAATTCTTGCCCATTCTTCCTTGCAAAACAGCTTGAGCTCAGTGAGGTTGGATGGAGAGCGTTTGTGAACAGCAGTTTTCAGCTCTTTCCACAGATTCTCGATTGGATTCAGGTCTGGACTTTGACTTGGCCATTCTAACACCTGGATACGTTTATTTGTGAACCATTCCTTTGTAGATTTTGCTGTATGTTTGGTATCATTGTCTTGTTGGAAGATAAATCTCTGTCCCAGTTTCAGGTCTTTTGCAGACTCCAACAGGTTTTCATCCAGAATGGTCCTGTATTTGGCTGCATCCATCTTCCCCTCAATTTTAACCATCTTCCCTGTCCCTGCTGAAGAAAAGCAGGCCCAAACCATGATGCTGCCACCACCATGTTTCACGGTGGGGATGGTGTGTTGAGTGTGATGAGCTGTGTTGCTTTTACGCCAAACATATCGTTTTGCATTGTGGCCAAAAAGTTTGATTTTGGTTTCATCGGACCAGAGCACTTTCTTCCACATGTTTGGTGTGTCTCCCAGGTGGCTTGTGGCAAACTTTAGACGAGACTTTTTATGGATATCTTTGAGAAATGGCTTTCTTCTTGCCACTCTTCCATAAAGGGCAGATTTGTGCAGTGTACGACTGATTGTTGTCCTATGGACAGACTCTCCCACCTCAGCTGTAGTTCTCTGCAGTTCATCCAGAGTGATCATGGGCCTCTTGGCTGCATCTCTGATCAGTCTTCTCCTTGTCTGAGCTGAAAGTTTAGAGGGACAGCCAGGTCTTGGTAGATTTGCAGTGGTCTGATACTCCTTCCATTTCAAAATGATCGCTTGCACAGTGCTCCTTGGGATGTTTAAAGCTTGGAAAATCTTTTTGTATCCAAATCCGGCTTTAAACTTCTCCACAACAGTATTACAGACCTGCCTGGTGTGTTCCTTGGTCTTCATGATGCTCTCTGCGCTTTCAACAGAACCCTGAGACTATCACAGAGCAGGTGCATTTATACAGAGACTTGATTACACACAGGTGGATTCTATTTATCACCATCAGTCATTTAGGACAACATTGGATCATTCAGAGATCCTCGCTGAACTTCTGGAGTGAGTTTTCTGCACTGAAAGTAAAGGGGCCAAATAATTTTGCACGCACCACTTTTCAGTTTTTTAATTGCTAAAAAAGTTTAAAATATCCAATAGATTTCGTTCCACTTCACAATTGTGTCCCACTTGTTGGTGATTCTTCACAAAAAATTAAAATTTTATATCTTTATGTTTGAAGCCTGAAATGTGGCAAAAGGTTGAAAAGTTCAAGGGGGCCGAATACTTTCGCAAGCCACTGTATATATATATATATATATATATATATATATATATATATATATATATGAAAGCTGGAGATGCCACTGTGCCCAAGAGGGTTAAGGCAGTGCTGGAAAATAATGGTGGCCACACAAAATATTGACACTTTGGGCTCAATTTGGACATTTTCAATTAGGGGTGTACTCACTTTTGTTGCCAATGGTTTAGACGCTGTGTGTTGAGTTATTTTGAGGGGACAGCAAATTGACACTGTTATACAAGCTGTACACCCACTACTTTACATTGTAGCAAAGTGTAATTTCTTCAGTGTTGTCACATAAAAAGATATAACAAAAAAGTTACAAAAATGTGAGGGATGTACTCACTTTTGTGAGATACTGTATATATATATATATATATATATATATATATATATATATACGGCCAGTGTCAGTAGAGCAGTGGATGGTGTCATAAGGACAGAGATTGATGTCAATAGGGCAGTGGACAGTGTCAGTAGTTTTTATTATTTTATTTTGTATTTTTTTTTGACATTTTTTTTAAGGAGAAAATAAAAAAAGGAGAATTTTTTTTTTATGTGGTGCAATTTTAGGGGTCTAAACAGGGGGAATATGTGCCACATGGGGTGATTAGGGTGTGCCATTTTTTGCAACAAGGCCAATTCTTGCTTTCATCAAGAGTACCTCTAGAAGGTTACGGGGTGAAGGCACCACCAACACCCAAAGACTAATGCCGCGTACACACGAGCGGACATTACGGCGGACTTTGCCCGGCGGACTGGATTTCGTCGGACAATTCGATGTGTGTGGGCTCCAGCGGACTTTGTTTTCTCAAAAGTTGGACGGAATTAGATTTAAAACTTGTTTTAAATTTATCCGTTGAAATCGAGTCCGGTCGAAAAGTCCGCCGTCTGTATGCTAGTTCGACGGACAAAAAGCCACGCTAGGGCAGCTATTGGCTACTGGCTATGAACTTCCTTGTTTTAGTCCGGTCGTACGTCATCACGTACGAATTAGACGGACTTTGGTGGATTGTGTGTAGGCAAGTCCGTTCATTCACAAAGTCCGTCGGAAAGTACGTCGAAAAGTCCGCCGGGCAAAGTCCGCCGTAATGTCCGCTCGTGTGTACGCGGCATTATCGTTCCGCAACTGCCTAACAGGGGCATCAAATTTCAGTTTTTTACAGTAGGGCCAATTCTTGCTTTCATCAAGAGTACCTCAGAGGTTACGGGGTGAACGCACCACCAACACCCAAATACCAATTTTTCCACAACTCTGTGTCAGAGGTGTCAAATTAAATTTTTTTACAGCAAGGCCAATTCTTGCTTTTATCAAGAGTACCTCTAGAAGGTTATAGGGTGAAGGCACCATCAACACCCAAAGACTAATTTTTCTGCAACTGTTACTTCTAATCAAAGTCTGCGAAAGAGACACCAGAATTTATCTAAAAAAAAATTGTTAATCTTGGCCTTAGTGTACAGTACTATAATTTGACTTCTTCAAATAAGGCTTGCTCACTGTGGTGCAAAAATGTGTTATTTCCATCCAAAGTCTGCCAAAGAGACACCAGAATTGATCCAAAAAATCTCTTGTTCCAAGTGCACTAAATTGTGCACTAAATTGTGACTAAAAGCTGTAAAAGTCACATATACCTTAAAATGCTGCCTGTTTGTGAGAGATAGCATTACCTTTTACTAACAATGTCCATAAATTGAAAGCAGAGGAGAAGCCGCTCTGCTTGAGCTACCTGCCCACCACAATGCTGCAGAAATATAAACACTAGGGGGACGTACTGTATACTGTAATTCTGACATTTACCAACATTCAATGCAGGTGAATATTCTTGTTGAATGTATTTTAAATTATATTGACTGATTTATCACCAGTGAATGTTTGGTGAAAGTCACATTTACTTCTTTATAAATAGGCTCCTAGAAAGTACAAGAAAAAAAAAGCATAACAGCTCTAACCTGTATCATGTGGATATTTTTTTTTCACTAATTTTCAGTGAAATTATAATTTTTAATCCAAGCATTAACGATCATGCTTCTTTTCATGCAGGTTTTGTTAATAGCTTATGCTTTCTAGATACAGATAAATTGCTCCCTATATTTTATTACCCTATAGTCATTAAAAGACAATAAACTGTAATTGCGTGTGTGTATTTCAGATACTTTACCTGGCTATACAGAGAGTTGCAGTAGGAGTCTGTGCTCATACCTCAGACATCTGGTACACACACACTTCCAGCAGGGTAATGATAGAACAAATGATTGACACATGCTGCTCAACTAATTGCTCAACTGAATACAGTCATTTACTATGAATATCCTGTGTTTTCATGGATCATCTTATGCTTAATATTAAAGGAAGGAAGGTAGGATCTGTGCTAACAAGAGCAAGCATAAAAATACCATGCTGCACATTCTCATTTTCTTGTTATGCCCTTGGAGAGTTATCATGTTGAAGCCTACAGTAGGAAACTTTTATGCCTAAAGAGTAGACATTACACTTTCATTCTCACAGTTTTCTTTAATATCTTATATAATATTGTAAAGGCTGATATTAAATGATATATATGTGTGTGAAAACTGTAAATGAAACTTTAAAAAGCATAGCCTACCCAATCAGCACTACAGAAACTCATCCAAGCAATGGTCTAGTCTAGCGTACCGGTCCACCTCTGTCCCTTTTATTGTGGTGATCTGAGAGCCTCTGCTTGAAATAAAATAATTTGGCAGTATGAAGACTTTTCTCAGATTCACCAACTGCTTACAAACATGCCTGAGAAGTAGGGAGATAGATGGAGCAAGTTTAAGATATTACTATTCCAGTGAAAATATTAGGTGCTCTCTGGAATATGATTTAGTGGGCTACAAAGAAAGCAAACTCAAGTAAATTGAAGGAATCTCCTTTTGTTATTACAGTTAGAGTTAAAATAGTTGGATCGCATTATTTGCTCCCTGACTGTTTTTACTTGTTGTCTGGAGCTGCTTTTTTTTTTTTTAAAGCAACTACATTGTAAAATCTGTTATTTAAATTTGTAAATAGGATAATGAGCATCAAGAAAATTGAAGATTTTGTTCAGTGCACATTGGGGTGTATTTACTAAAGGCAAATAGAGAGCTGGGGAACTAAAGCTAAATGAAGTGGAAGGAGTTATTAGAAAAAATAGGCCTGGCATTGATTGCCAAAAAAAATGCCAAGCTAATTAATAATTGTCAATGCCAGCTGATAATTTCCCATGGCTTCAAATACCACCTCTATGCTGATCACACCCAGATCTATCTCTCGACTCCTCAACTCAGTACCTCAATCTCCTCATGCATCACAAACTTACTGAGCGACATATCAGTGTAGATGTCACACCATCAATCTTTCTAAAACTTAGCCTGTAATATTTCCTCTCCCCAATCCCCTCCCCATGACTTTACCATTGAGATCAATGGCACAACCATTAGTGACTCCACACATGCCAGGGTGCTGGGTTTTATCCTAGACTCTGAGCTCTTCTTCAGCCCCCACATCCAATCACTGGCTAAATCTTGCCACCTTAACCCCCGCAACATCTCCAGAATTTGCCTCTTCCTAACTAACGACACCACAAAAAACGTATTCACTCCTTGGTTTTTTCCCGCCTTGACCACTGCAGCTCCCTCCTCACTGACCTACTATTACACAGGCTAGCCCCCCTTCAGTCTATCATGAATGCTGCTTCCAGACTAATACACCTTACTATCGGATCCGTGACTGCTGCCCCTCTCTGCCAATCTCTCCACTGGCTTCCTCTACCCCACAATATAAAATTCAAAATACTAATCACAACAAACAAGGCCATCCACAACATCGCCCTCAGCTACATCACCAATCTCATCTGCAGATATCGCCAAAATCATCCTCTCTGCTCCTCCTAAGAGCTCCTGCTCTCTAGCCCCCTTGTTACCTCCTCCCATGCTTGCCTCCAGGACTTCTCCAAAGCCTACCCCACCTCCACCTAAGAACTGTATTTGAGTCACCTCCATCAGATCATCCCCTGCAGCCATTACCTTTTGTACCACCTCCACCTCCCTTTAGATTGTAAGCTCCTATTCCCTCTGTATTGAACTCTATTGTAATTGTACTGTCCCCCATTATATTGTAAATTGCTGCATAAATTGTTGGCATTAAATAAATCCTGTATAATAATAATAATAATGTTTTGCTGTATTTAAAGTGGTTGTAAAGCTAAAGAAAAATATCTGCCAGACCCTCCGTTCTATCAATCTATCCTACATTTTGTAAATGTTTTTTTTAAAACAATGCCTGTAAATACCTTATCACATAATTTTTATGGCCCCTCTGACATCATTTTTTCATGGTCCCCCTCTGACGTCAGCCGGGGAGGTCACATGACTGCTGTGCTGGCCACAAAGCCCCTCCCTCTGTAGCCCTTAGATGGGGGAGGAAAGCGGCTGAAGGTCACGTGACCGACCAAAAGAGATATGAGATGAGGTATTTACAGGCATTGTTTTATAAGAACATTTACACAGTGTAGGATAGATTGATAGAACAGAGGAGCTGGCAGTAATATTTCTTTACCTTTACTGCCAGTTACTAATAGCAGCAGGAGAGAGGGGTGGAGATGGCTTACACACACAGGACCTGACAGACAGGGAGAGAGGGGGAGAGGGGAGAGCAGCGGGATGATGGAGGCATGTAACCTGACCATGGTAATCATGGATCAGCAGCCATGATTACTGTGGTCAGCACACACAGGGGGACACAAGAACAGGCAGAATCAACCAGGTTTTTTTTGTAGCTTTAAGAGCGACAAATTAGACAGCACAAGCACTGTGCTGCTTATTCTGCTATAAGGGTTACAACCATTTTAACTGTCATTAGAGGACTTCATTTTGTAGTAAATGGATCATTATGAAGCAGCAAGGCCTAGATAGATGGTGCACTGTAATGGAAGGAACACTTGTGTGCCAGAGGCACCCTTGCTAGTGTGACAAAAGTACTGAACAAACATTTAGTGGTTACACCAAAAGGTGCGTTTGTGGCTAATTTGGCACTTTGTCACTTTTTGCAGTGTTATACAGAGGGTCATTGCCTCCTGGTTGCCCAGCATTCAGGATGCAATGAACCTCTGTGTAACACCACAAAAACAGTAAATGTTTGCTGTTTATTTATGATTCTTCAACCTTTCCATGATCATTATTTCACACTACCTAGGGCGCTCACACAAGCCATTGACTGGGTTCTACCCACCATCCTTAAGTCCCCTCTGAGGACCCAGGGCTGGATTCCCCCTAGGCACCCAGTGCGACCACCAGCTTCCTGTGTAGAGACAGGGGTGTTCTCCACATGTCTAACTATAAGGTTGATTTTGGCAGATTGTTGCACTGCATTACTTGTCTGCATTGTGTTTATCATAAACTTTGGCTACTCACAACCTCAACAAACTTAAGTGTTTTTTTCTTATCTTTGTCAAACCATTACACATCCAACAACACTGCATACTTGCTACACCATAAGGACTCTCCTATCTCTCCTCTTATGTTCTTTTTTCCGGTGGACATCATGGAGTTCTTCCCTGCCACAGCTGCTACTGAGGACCTTCACCCCATAGATAGGTGGTAGATTTTTGGAGATTCTATAATTAGGAATATCAGTATAATAATTTGTAAACAGTATTACCTCAAATAAATGGTGTGAATTCTCCGTTACCAGGGTTTGGCATGGGATGAACCAGTTTGGTAATATCTGGAAAAAGATTAAGCATGACCCAGGTGTCCAAAAGAAGCTCTGAAATCTAATGCTGACAGCAAGGCTCGGAAGCAAGCCCATGCAAGCAACCCCTTAGAAAGCGGCTTTCAATGGGGGCACTCACCAGAGGGGAGGAGCAAGGAGCGTCAGCAGAGAATCCAAAAGAGGAGGTTCGGGGCTGCTCTGTGCAAAACCATTGTGCAGAGCAGGTAAGTGCAAAACAGTTTTTTTTTTTTTTTAATAATCAAAGCTTTATAACCACTTTAAAGAGGTATTTCAACAAGGTGGGAGGAAATAAATAATGGATCAAATTGGGGAAGATGGGAAGAGGAGTATGGCAGTGGATAAGGCGATCTCAATGTTACAAAGTAGCAGGCATCATAAGTTATAAAACAAAAACAAATGCTGTAAAGTTTTTAAAACTGAAGTGCATGTTTGCAAACATAAGTCTGGTAAGCAAAACAGAAGAGCTAGAGGTTTTGAAGTGTAAGTAAAACTAACTGGAGTTACACATAATTGCTTCCTTATGTGATTGAGCTGTTAATATTCACAGCCATGTTTTGAACACATAGTATTGGAAGGCTTCTGCAGAAATCACTCTTATCAGTCAAAATTAGGCTAGACACACAAGCCCTTCATGTTTTCTATAAACGGTTTCCCAACAGGGAGAAAGTAGATAGGGTGTTTAAATGGTCACAACTAGGGATGAGCTTTCTGTTCTGGTCGAACATGAGTTCGACTTAAACGTTGGCTGTTTGTCGAAAACCGAACATTATTGGCCGTTTACGCCAAATTTGAGCGGCACGTAACGGCTCATAATGCACTGCGGGAGCGCAGTGCATTGCTGTATGATGATTGTCCAGAGCATGCACCATCACCTGCATGCTTTGGCCAATCACAGCGCCCTCAGCTAAGAGAGCCATAATTGACCAAAGGCAGGGTGCCTTTCACCAATCATGGCTCAGGGGGACTAAGTCCACGCCCCACACTATATAAGGCCATCCTGCACCTCGGCCTCGTGTAGTGTGTTGTTGGCGTGGACGGAGAGAGAGTCTCATTTAGATATTTAGATTGAGCAGGCAGGCAGATTATTCAGTTAGCTGCAGTGTATATAATATATATATATACAGATAGTCTCATATATATATATATATATACATATATATATATATATATATATATATATATATATATATATATATATATATATATATATATATATATATATATATATATATATATATCCACTGTATCCAATTTAGTTAGATCCCACTGCAGGCCGTTCCTAGTGTACTCTTTCTAATATACTTCTGGCAGGCAGGTGATTCAGTTAGCTGCAGTGTATTTAATATATATATACAGATAGTCTCGTATATATATATATATATCCACTATATCCAGTTTAGCTATATCTCACTGCAGGCCATTCCTGGTGTACTGTTTCTAATATACTTCTGGCAGGCAGGTGATTCAGTTAGCTGCAGTGTATTAAATATATATATACAGATAGTCTTGTGTATATATATATATATATATATATATATATATATATATATATATATATATATATATATATTCACTGCATACAGTTTAGCTATATCTCACTGCAGGCCTTTTCCTGGCGTACTGTTTCTAATATACTTCTGGCAGGCAGGTTATTCAGTTAGCTGCAGTGTATTTAATATATATATATACAGCTCTCGTATATATATATATATATATATATATATATATATATCCACTGTATCCAGTTTAGCTATATATGACTGCAGGCCGTTCCTGGTGTACTGTTTTCTAATATACTTCAGGCGGTGTACACAGTATACAGTGCTGTGCACCCATAGTGCAGTTGCTCATACTTTTCTGGTGGTCAATACAGTACACCCATAGCTGTTATTACACTTCTGTTGGTGTACACAGTACCATGCACCCCTAGTGCAGTTGCTACTACTTTCCTGGTGGTGTACACAATACATAGAGTGCACCCATAGTTGTTATTACACTTCTGTTGGAGTACACAGTGCGGTGCACCTCTAGTGCAGTTGCTACTGTTTTCCTGGTGGTGTACACAATACATACAGTGTACCCATAGTTGTTATTACACTTATGTTGGTGTACACAGTACCGTGCACCCATAGTGCAGTTGCTACTACTTTCCTGGTGGTGTACACAGTACATACAGTGCACCCATAGTTGTTATGACACTTCTGCTTGGAGTACACAGTACAGTGCACCCCTAGTGCAGTTGCTACTATTTTCCTGGTGGTGTACACAATACATACAGTGTACCCATAGTTGTTATTACACTTCTGTTGGTGTACACAGTACCCTGCACCCATAGTGCAGTTGCTACTACTTTCCTGGTGGTGTACACAATACATACAGTGCACCCATAGTTGTTATTAAACTTCTGTTGGTGTACACAGTACTGTGCACCCCTAGTGCAGTTGCTACTACTTTCCTGGTGGTGTACACAGCACATACAGTGCACCCATAGTTGTTATTACACTTCTGTTGCTGTACACAGTACCGTGCACCCCTAGTGCAGTTGCTACTACTTTTCTGGTGGTGTACACAATACATACAGTGCACCCATAGTTGTTATTAAACTTCCGTTGGTGTACACAGTACCGTGCACCCGTAGTGCAGTTGCTACTACTTTCCCGGTGGTGTACACAATACATACAGTGCACCCATAGTTGTTATTACACTTCTGTTGGTGTACACAGTACCGTGCACCCCTAGTGCAGTTGCTACTCCTTTCCTGGTGGTGTACACAATATATACAGTGCACACATGGTTGTTATTAAACTTCTGTTGGTGTGCCTAGTGCCATGCACCCCTAGTGCAGTTGCTACTACTTTCCTGGTGCTGTACACAATACATACAGTGCACCCATAGTTGTTATTAAACTTCTGTTGGTGTACACAGTACCGTGCACCCCTAGTGCAGTTGCTACTACTTTCCTGGTGGTGTACACAGTACATACAGTGCACCCATAGTTGTTATTATACTTCTGTTGATGTACACAGTACCGTGCACCCCTAGTGCAGTTGCTACTACTTTTCTGGTGGTGTACACAATACATACAGTGCACCCATAGTTGTTATTACACTTCTGTTGGTGTACACAGTACCGTGCACCCCTAGTGCAGTTGCTACTACTTTTATGGTGGTGTACACAATACATACAGTGCACCCATAGTTGTTATTAAACTTCTGTTGGTGTACACAGTACCGTGCACCCCTAGTGCAGTTGCTACTACTTTCCCGGTGGTGTACACAATACATACAGTGCACCCATAGTTGTTATTACACTTCTGTTGGTGTACACAGTACCGTGCACCCCTAGTGCAGTTGCTACTAGCTTTCCTCAAAGCTATGAGTAAGCGCTCGATTTAGAGTGCGAAACGCGTCAACTGTGTCTGTACTATCTGCCTGATTGTCCTGTATTTTTGATGATTCAAGTTTTACAATAAAGAAGATTTTTCAACTTTATCCAGTGTGCGGCATCCAGATTTTCCTGTTCCAAACCTTGCTTCAATTTGCATTTAGCCAGCACCTGGGACTCCCCTCCTCTGAAGGATTTACTAACATACACCTGGAATCAGGTCTACCTGAGCGGTGAATCATTTTCCAGTGAGCAGTATGTACAGGAGAGGAGTGTGGAGGGTTTGACAGCGAGCACTATGTATAAGAGAGAAGTGTGGAGGGTATGACAGTGGGCACTATGTATAGGAGAGGAGTGTGGAGGGTATGACAGTGGGCACTATGTACAGGTGAGGAGGATGTAGATATCTGGGAAGGAAAAATGTAAAGGTTTGTGGAAGGATGTTTAGGGACTGCGTAGTGGTTAAGCAGGCCATACATAAATTGAAATTAAGCCAATTAAGCAGAGACCAGCTATAATTGATCTATGTATGGGCTGGCTGGTTGTACACAAGTCAATCTATTAATCAACTTGAGTACAACCAGAGTGTCAGGTTTTTCCCAAAACAGTCAGTGCTACCAGCTATAGTTAGCAACACTGATCATTGTATTCTGTGTGTTGGGAAGGCTCCCTACTGGCAGAACACAATAACACTGTGGGATTGATTCCCCCATCCACAGGTCAGCAGGTGAGAAGGTGTGTGGTGACAGGCTGGGTAGAGAAGTTTGTCAGCAGGAGGGTGTGAGGTGTTCATGGAGGGATATCAATCAGCGGGTGGGGGGAGTAACTGTGAGTGATATCTTTTGGAGAAGGGTCTGTCATCTGCAGGTTGGGAAATGGTAACCTGCGATATAAGTTGAAGGGAGGTGGCTAACATGGAAAGTGGCCGAGGAGTGACCTGGTTGGTGGGGAGTTTGAAATGGATGGTGTGTTTCAAGTTTCTTTCACATTTGCAGTAATGCTTACTGCCCTCTGAAAAGTGATCTGTGGTGTATTGCTTTTCAATGAGTGGTATAGCAGCAGCTGACATGCGTTCATGCAGTCCTACTACCGCCTTCTTTTTTTTTTACATTGCTGAATGGCAGTTTTACATGGTTGGACTATGCTGCTACTGCGAGCGAGTTTGACAGGCAGTGCTGCCTGTCAAACTCTGCAGGCTCCAAGCTATCCATTGAGCTCAGTGCCTCTGACAAGAAGTTAGGAGAAGCACTGTCATGCCTTCAGCCTATAAAGAAAGTTGTTCCTCAGACCAGTTTCTGAACTAATTTTGTTGTTGTCATCTGAGGAATAAATAGTGGCATCTGATAATACCAGACGGGGAGTGTCATGCCTTCAGCCTATAAAGAAAAAATAATATCTCCTGGACTTGCAATATCAACATTGCCCACTAGATGCCACTCTTAGCAAAAGACTATTGATGGGTAGAGTTCTATGGTTAATAGACATTTCCTGTCATTTCACTAGGAACTAGCCCTATTACAACTCTTTCATCTTTTCCATGAGTACAGACTGCATGGAGCCAGCTAAGCCTGCACAACATGTTCAGAGGAAATCCCAATCCTTCTAAGGCAGCATCGCTGGTATGCTAAAGACTGTTTATTTGTATACCTAGTAGACATGTGTTATGTTCATGTAATTCTTATACATGTTCATTTGTCTGTTTATTTCTAGTTTCACTGTGTGAACCGTGTGTACATCCTATTCTTATATGGCCACCACCTGTTTGGGCTCTATGTGCCCCTGGTCGCCGAGCCACGACCCTCAAAGTCAATCGTTTTTTGGGTTTTTTTTGTGAATTTTTTTTCAAATGGGCCTATCTTAAGGTAAGGGGCCTGGAGCTGCAGCTCCAGTAGCCCCTATGTTAATCCAGCCCTGACCGACCGTGCACCCCTAGTGAAGTTCCTACTACTTTCCTGGTGGTGTACACAATACATACAGTGCACCCATAGTTGTTATTAAACTTCTGTTGGTGTACACAGTCCCGTGCACCCTTAGTGCAGTTGCTACTACTTTCCTGGTGGTGTACACAATACATACAGTGCACCCATAGTTGTTATTAAACTTCTGTTGGTGTACACAGTACCGTGCACCCCTATTGCAGTTGCTACTACTTTCCTGGTGGTGTACACAATACATACAGTGCACCCATAGTTGTTCTTACACTTCTGTTGGTGTACACAGTACCGTGCACCCCTAGTGCAGTTGCTACTACTTTCCTGGTGGTGCACACAATACATACAGTGCAACCAACCATAGTTGTTATTAAACTTCTGTTGGTGTACACAGTACCGTGCACCCGTCGTGCAGTTGCTAGTGCTACTACTTTTCTGGTGGTGTACACAGTACACAATACATACAGTACACCCATAGTTGTTCTTACACTTCTGTTGATGTACACAGTACCGTGCACCCCTAGTGCAGTTGCTACTACTTTCCTGGTGGTGTACACAGTACACAATACAGTGTAGTTTTGTTTGCTAAACAAAATTTACAGCATGTCTGGAAGGCCACCAAGGAGATTCAGACGCTCACAGGCCACTAAAAGAGGGCAAGCAGGCTCTGTGTCTACAGTCGACAGTGTTGGTCGTGGAGACGGTGCATCCTCAGCACGTGGCCGTGGGGCACGCTTGTCCTTTTCTTACCTGCAGTTGGCCATGTTATTGAGCCACAACATGCAGAAAAGTTGATGGAATGGATAATAAAGCCGTCCTCATCCTCCTCATCCTCTGTCACCCAGGCTCAGAGTAGTTTGCCTGCCAATGCAGCTGCCAAAGCAGCCTATTCCATCGGCTCCATCTCAACAGTCACTCCTTCCTTAGCCCCACCATCATGCACAGAGGAGTCCCCCGAACTATTCGACAACAGTGTTGGGTACATGCTGCAGGAGGATGCGCAGCGATTTGAAGGCTCCGATGATGGTACCCAGGTTGAGGAAGGGAGTAACGTCAGCCTAGAGAGCGGGGGTGCCCAAGAAGGTCAAGAAACTGGCAGTCATGTTCCCCCAGCTGCAGCATACTGCCACGTTTGCTCCAGTGATGAGGAGGAAGGAGATGATGAGGTCACTGACTCAACTTGACTCAGCGAGGTAGGATGCCCTCAAGGGGGCAGCTTAAGGGCAGCCACCCTATTGCATCACACCGCAGAGCTAAGCAGGTGCAGGGCACTGCTGACTCCCCACATATTTTGAAAAGTTCTTTGGTGTGGGCCTTTTTTGATACGTGTGCAGCAGATCGCACCATTGCTGTTTGCAACATATGTCTGAAGCGTATCAAGCATGGCCAAAACAGCAGCCGCTTGGGTACCACATGCTTGACCAGACATATGATGACTTCCCGTGCAGTCCGTTGGCAACAGCACTTAAAAAACCCACATCAAAGAACAAGGCAGACCTCTCCTTGCTCCTCATCAGCTGGGTTCTCCAACCCCACTATACCTCCAGTCCTCTCAGAAAACCTGCACTGAGAGGAAGGAAGATATAGCAATAGGTGTCCCAAGTACTTGCAGCCAATCTGCTATCAGTACATCTCCATCTGATTTTAGCAGGCAAATTTCGCTACCCAAGTTGCTAAACCGACGAAAGAAATTCGGTCCCAGCCATCCACATGCTCAGCGTCTGAATGCTAGCTTGGCCAAATTGCTAGCACTGCAACTGCTGCCTTCGCAGAGGGAGCAGAAGATGAAACATCTTCGGGAGGCCTTGCAGAAAGGTTTGTGCAATGTGTTTCCAGAGCCTGAGAGGTTACAATTTCCTTAGCTGGACAACGTGTTGCTGAGGCTTCGTTCAGTCACAGAAAGAGCGGTGGAGAAGGTGACCGGCTGACCGATGCCTTCAGGCAATTCTTCAGTCCTCAGCACCCAAGTCTGATCAGTTCCAGCAACCATCACCAGCGTCTGAATTCCATGGTGCAGGAATATCTAGGGTGCAAGATCAGACTTGGAGACCTTTCCACCAGAACATCCACTGGGTTACTGGGTCTTGAGGATGGACCACTGGCCAGAGCTTGCTCAATATGCAATTGAGCTACTGGCCTGTCCTGCATACAGCGTTCTTTCTAAACGCACATTCAGTACTGCTGGAGGCTTTGTAACCGTTCACAAAGTGCGCCTGTCCACAGACTCTGTTGATTGGCTCACATTCATAAAAATAAATCAGTCTTGCATCACCAGCTACCAAGTACCTGATGCTGATGTAACCGATTCATTTTTCTATGGATGTGGGATCCCTTGAAGACTGCATATGCTGCGTGACTATCCTATTATGCTGAGTGACTATCCTATTCCTCCTTAATTTTCATGATGATAGCTTCTAAGAATTTTTTTGGTTCAGGTCACCACCCTTTTTAGCAGGGGCTCGTAATTACAATTTTTGATCAAATATTTAACAGCAGGGCTCGTTCTTGCGCTCAACAAGAGTATCTGTGAGGGGTTGCAGTGTTGTGGCATCACCACCACTGCCTAAGGCCCAATTTTTCTGCCCCTGTTCAACAGGGGCGCGTAATTACGATTTTTGATCTAATATTTCACAGCACGGCCTGTTCCTGTACTCAACAAAAGTATCTGTGAGGCTTTACATTGTTGTGCCACCACCTCCACCACCTCATAAGGCCGAATTTTTCTGCCCCTGTTTAACAGGGGTGCATAATTACAATTCTTGATCTAATATTTCACAGCAGGGCCTGTTCCTGCACTCAACAAAAGTATCTGTGAGGCTTTACATTGTTGTGCCACCACCGCCACCACCACCTAAGGCCCAATTTTTCTGCCCCTGTTTAACAGGGGTGCGTAATTACAATTCTTGATCTAATATTTCACAGCAGGGCCTGTTCCTGTGCTCAACAAAAGTATCTGTGAGGCTTTACAGTGTTGTGCCACCACCACCACCACCGCCGCCTAAGGCCCAATTTTTATGCCCCTGTTTAACAGGGGCGCATAATTACAATTTTTGATCTAATATTTCACAGCAGGGCCTGTTCCAGCGCTCAACAAAAGTATCTGTGAGGCTTTACAGTGTTGTGCCACCACCACCGCCTAAGGCCCAATTTTCTGCCCCTGTTTAACAGGGGTGCGTAATTACAATTTTTGATCTAATATTTCACAGCAGGGCCTGTTCCTGCGCTCAACAAAAGTATCTGTGAGGCTTTACAGTGTTGTGCCACCACCACCACCGCCTAAGGCCAATTTTTCTGCCCCTGTTTAACAGGGGGGCATAATTAAAATTTTTGATCTAATATTTCACAGCAAGGCCTGTTTCAGTGCTCAACAAAAGTATCTGTGAGGCTTTACAGTATTGTGCCACCACCACCACCACCACCTAAGGCCCAATTTTTCTGCCCCTGTTTAACAGGGGCGCGTAATTACAATTTTTATCTAATATTTCAAAGCAGGGCCTGTTCCTGCGCTCAACAAAAGTATCTGTGAGGCTTTAAAATATTGTGCCACCACCACCACCGCCTAAGGCCCAATTTTTCTGCCCCTGTTTAACAGGGGCGCGTAATTACAATTTTTGATCTAATATTTCACAGCAGGGCCTGTTCCTGCACTCAACAAAAGTATCTGTGAGGTTTTACAGTGTTGTGCAACCACCACCGCCTAAGGCCCAATTTTTCTGCCTCTGTTCAACAGGGGCACGTAATTACAATTTTTGATCTAATATTTCACAGCAGGGCCTGTTCCTGCGCTCAACAAAAGTATCTGTGAGGCTTTACAGTGTTGTGCCATCACCACCACCACCGCCTAAGGACCAATTTTTCTGCCCCTGTTTAACAGGGGCGCATAATTACAATTTTTGATCAAATATTTCACAGCAGGGCCTGTTTCAGTGCTCAACAAAAGTATCTGTGAGGCTTTACAGTGTTGTGCCACCACCACCACCACCGACTAAGGCCCAATTTTTCTGCCCCTGTTTAACAGGGGCGCGCAATTACAATTTTTGATCTAATATTTCACAGCAGGGCCTGTTCCTGCACTCAACAAAAGTATCTGTGAGGCTTTACAGTGTTGTGCCACCACCACCACCACTGCCTGAGGCCCAATTTTTCTGCCCCTGTTTAACAGGGGTGCGTAATTACAATTTTTGATCTAATATTTCAAAGCAGGGCCTGTTTCAGTGCTCAACAAAAGTATCTGTGAGGCTTTACAGTGTTGTGCCACCACCACCACCACCGAGTAAGGCCCAATTTTTCTGCCCCTGTTTAACAGGGGCGCGCAATTACAATTTTTGATCTAATATTTCACAGCAGGGCCTGTTCCTGCACTCAACAAAAGTGTCTGTGAGGCTTTACAGTGTTGTGCCACCACCACCACCACTACCTGAGGCCCAATTTTTCTGCCCCTGTTTAACAGGGGTGCGTAATTACAATTTTTGATCTAATATTTCACAGCAGGGCCTGTTCCTGCGCTCAACAAAAGTATTTGTGAGGCTTTACAGTGTTGTGCCACCACCACCACCGCCTAAGGCCAATTTTTCTGCCCCTGTTTAACAGGGGGGCATAATTAAAATTTTTGATCTAATATTTCACAGCAAGGCCTGTTTCAGTGCTCAACAAAAGTATCTGTGAGGCTTTACAGTATTGTGCCACCACCACCACCACCACCTAAGGCCCAATTTTTCTGCCCCTGTTTAACAGGGGCGCGTAATTACAATTTTTATCTAATATTTCAAAGCAGGGCCTGTTCCTGCGCTCAACAAAAGTATCTGTGAGGCTTTAAAATATTGTGCCACCACCACCACCGCCTAAGGCCCAATTTTTCTGCCCCTGTTTAACAGGGGCGCGTAATTACAATTTTTGATCTAATATTTCACAGCAGGGCCTGTTCCTGCACTCAACAAAAGTATCTGTGAGGCTTTACAGTGTTGTGCAACCACCACCGCCTAAGGCCCAATTTTTCTGCCTCTGTTCAACAGGGGCACGTAATTACAATTTTTGATCTAATATTTCACAGCAGGGCCTGTTCCTGCGCTCAACAAAAGTATCTGTGAGGCTTTACAGTGTTGTGCCATCACCACCACCACCGCCTAAGGACCAATTTTTCTGCCCCTGTTTAACAGGGGCGCATAATTACAATTTTTGATCAAATATTTCACAGCAGGGCCTGTTTCAGTGCTCAACAAAAGTATCTGTGAGGCTTTACAGTGTTGTGCCACCACCACCACCACCGACTAAGGCCCAATTTTTCTGCCCCTGTTTAACAGGGGCGCGCAATTACAATTTTTGATCTAATATTTCACAGCAGGGCCTGTTCCTGCACTCAACAAAAGTATCTGTGAGGCTTTACAGTGTTGTGCCACCACCACCACCACTGCCTGAGGCCCAATTTTTCTGCCCCTGTTTAACAGGGGTGCGTAATTACAATTTTTGATCTAATATTTCAAAGCAGGGCCTGTTTCAGTGCTCAACAAAAGTATCTGTGAGGCTTTACAGTGTTGTGCCACCACCACCACCACCGAGTAAGGCCCAATTTTTCTGCCCCTGTTTAACAGGGGCGCGCAATTACAATTTTTGATCTAATATTTCACAGCAGGGCCTGTTCCTGCACTCAACAAAAGTGTCTGTGAGGCTTTACAGTGTTGTGCCACCACCACCACCACTACCTGAGGCCCAATTTTTCTGCCCCTGTTTAACAGGGGTGCGTAATTACAATTTTTGATCTAATATTTCACAGCAGGGCCTGTTCCTGCGCTCAACAAAAGTATTTGTGAGGCTTTACAGTGTTGTGCCATCACCACCCCCGCCTAAGGCCCAATTTTTCTGGCCCTGTTAAACAGGGGAATGTCATTTCAATTCTTGATATAGTATTTCACAGCAGGGCCCGTTCCAGCACCCACCAAGAGTAACTGTGAGGGCTTACAGTGTTCTGGTACCACCAACACCTAAGGCCCAATTTTCCGCAGAGTGTATAGGGCAGACCATATAGTATATACAGGCGGTCCCCTATTTTCAAACATCTGACTTACAAACGACTCCTACTTACAAATGGAGGGAGACAACAGGAAGTGAAAGGAAATCTACCCCTAGGAAGTGAAATTCTCTCCTGTAAGTGTTAATATGGAAAAAAGGTATCTCCCCACTGATGCTTTATCACCAATCCTTGTTTCCCTAATAACCCAAAATTTTCTAAATCCAATTGTTATTGGGACATAAAGTGAGGTCAAATCTTCTGAACAGGGACACAGACAGCAAAACAAATGTTACAGGGGTGATGATAACCCTTCCCTATGTTATCCAAAAAGCTTAAAAATAGATTTTTTTAGCTGGAGCTACACTTACAAAATGTACCTGTTCCAAATTACAAACAGATTCAACTTAAGAACAAACCTACAGTCCCTATCTTGTTTGTAACCCGGGTACAGCCTGTATACTGCTGCTGTTCAGAGTATATAGGGCCTGGGGGCCCAAACCCTTTTTTTTTTAATTTGGGTGCCGGGTTCACCTTAATATCCATACCAGACCCAAAGGGCCTGGTAATGGGCTGGGGGGGGGGGCAACATTATATTACAGCCGCAAGCAGTTTTAAATGACTTTTATTCCTTTAAAAATGTCATTTTCTGAAGGGACTGTTCTAAACACAGGAAAAATGCGCCACTTTACAGGCATACTATAGACACCCCCCAGGCACTATATTTAAAGGAATATTTCACTTTTATTGTTTCACTTTAAGCATTATTAAAATCACTGCTCCATTTATAAAACTTTTTTTTGCATTGATTCATGTCCCCTGGGACAGGACCCGGGTCCCCATACACTTTTTATGACAATAACTTGCATATTAGCCTTTAAAATTAGCACTTTTGATTTTTCATGTTTGAGTCCCATAGACTTTAACAGGGTTCACGTGTTCGCACAAATTTTTGGTCTGTTTGCATGTTCTGCCGCGAACCGAACCGGGGGGGGGGGGGGGGGGTGTTCGGCTCATCCCTAGTCACAACTTGAAAGTTGACCTTATGGGTATAGCATAGGGTTAACAAAAAAAAACTGATTATTATTGGAGTAAGTAATAAACCTCAAACAATAAACCTGAGGTGGATACTCAGCTTCTTAGTGATAAAAAAACTCAGCTTAATCACTTTCACCTACAGGTGAACTAATATTGAAGCTTACTTGTAGGTACATTGAATCTCTTTTTGTGCACCCTTAAGGAGATATTCACATGTTTTTCAGCGAATGACATCACCAGTGCATGCGCTCTGAATTGAGGGCACACTGAATGTCAATCCAAAGTGCTGTGCAGTGATTGGGACTTCCATGTTGATGTGTGGGAGTGACGTCATCGGGGCTCAGTCATGCAAATAGCCAGAGCATGCAAACCCAGAAGGAAGACTGGGCGAACACGGAATCCCTGTCAGTGGTGACAGAGCGCCACTCGAGGGATTTTTTTACAGGTAAGTCTGTCATAATGTGCCAGTATGCATGGCATACTAGCACAATAGCCAAATGACTTGCAGGGGGGCCCAATTGTTTTCCTATTTTAACACTTAACTACCACTAATGGTGGAGCAGCACAGACTATCAAAATGTTACTAATAATTATTAAGAATTAGCTAACCTCCAAACTGTTGTAATGTCATTGCTTCTACAACATAAGGCCAAAATGTATAAACTTTTTGCAAAGTAGAAAAGTAGAAGTGATTGTTGGACCCTAATCTCAAGTAATGAAGAGCATGTTATAAAATTGTCATAATAAAAAATATCTGGGAAACTGTGATCATCGTTTAATCTAGGATATAAAAATGGATTGCTGAAAAGACAAAACATAAAATTTTTATTTAATCACAAATAATGTTTTAGTTCTGGTAATTATTTGCTGGCCTCTTACATCTCTTGAGTACTCCTGCAACAGAATCCCCCACATAGATCCTGCTTCTGCTTCCCCACACCTTGTAGTTTTGAGTGTTTCTGACAGATCTAGAGACTCAAGCATAGAAATCTCACCGCCAGAGTCCCTTAGAGATGTCAGAAGCCATTTGTTAGTTCTACTGTTTAGCAAGTAAGATGGTTAGCATCAGTGCAATGATAAGCCAGCCGTAGATGGTTGGAATCTCAGCAAGTTCAGCAGGAACCAGACGATATTGGAACCATGTTCCACCAACTTCCATAGCATCCCTCTATGTGACCTGATATTAACCTTTCTCTTTCCTTATCCTGCACATCTGCATATTAACCCTGTCATCTCCATCTTGCCACTGTGTACGACCTGTACATTAAACCCCTTACCACCTCCTCCATGTGTGTATGACTTGATTGTTCTGTATCTTGTACACCATTTTCAAGCTTCATGTTTTCAGCCCCTCAATGCCACCATGTTTCTTCATTTCCAAATAACTGTGGCAAAAAAATAGATAGAAACATGGTTATTAAAACCACCAAAAGAAAGTTATATGTGTTAAAAAAAATAATGTAAACTTAACTTTGGTAATATGTTGCATCACGGAGTAATTGTCAGTAAAACCGACAGTATGCTTGCATTTGCTTTTCTCCTTAGAAATTGAACAGTATCTTTGTTTATTTTGCCAGATTCCTCTTTATTTAGCCTAGCTTCTTGCTTGGAGCTCAAAGACTAATTTTGATAAAATATACAGATTTTTAAAAAAATACTGGTACTGTATACTGTGCCAGCAAAAGGGTACCCAAAAATATGCGTCCAGGATGGATGTTCTGAGGCATTTGAAATGCCAAATGTTTGTAACTGCTTGTAAAATCATGTAAAAGCTGTAACCCGAGTATAGGCACGTTTTCGTTTATAAGCGTTCCTAAACCACATGCTGTTGTCTGCGGGGGGGGGGGGGGGGGGGGGGAGGGTGAGACAGGCAAAGAGAGAGACAGGCAGAGAGAGAGAGACAGGCAGAGAAAGAGACAGGCAGAGAGAGAGACACACAGGCAGAGAGAGAGAGACAGGCACAGAGAGAGAGAGACAGACAGAGAGAGAGAGACAGGCAGAGAAATAGACAGGCAGAGAAAGAGAGACACACAGGCAGAGAGAGAGATAGACACAGACAGAGAGAGACGGGCAGAGAGAAAAAACAGGTAGAGAGAGAAGCAGGCAGAGAGAGAGAGAGGGGGCAGAGAGAGAGAGATGCACTCAGAGAGACAGGCAGAGAGAGAGCAAAAGAGATGCAGAGAGAGAGAAACAGACAGAGAGAGAGAGGCACTCAGAGAGACAGAGAGACAGACAGGCAGAGAGAGAGAGTGAGACAGGCAGAGAAAGATAGGCACAGAGAGAGGCACAGAGAGAGAGAGAGAGAGAGAGAGAGAGAGAGAGAGAGAGAGAGAGAGGGGGGAGAGAGGGGGAGAGAGAGGAGAGAGAGAGAGAGAGAGAGAGAGAGAGAGAGAGAGAGAGAGAGAGAGAGAGAGAGAAACCACCAGATAGAGAGAGAGAGAGAGCAGAAAGAGAGAGAGACAGGCAGAGAGAGAGACACTCAGATAAACAGGCAAAGAGAGAAAGAGCAAGAGAGAGAGCAGAGAGAGAGACAGGCAGAGAGAGAGACAGGCAGAGAGAGAGAGCGAGAGACAGCCAGAGAGAGCGAGAGAGAGAGACAGGCATAGAGAGCGAGAGAGAGAGAGACAGGCAGAGAGAGAGACAGGCAGAGAGAGAGATAGAGAGAGAGACAGGCATATAAAGAGAGAGACAGGCAGATAGAGAGCATAGAGAGAGAGAGACAGGCAGAGAGAAAGAGACAGGCACAGAGAGAGAGGGGTACAGAGAGAGAAACACAGGCAAAGAGAGAGAGAGACAGGCAGAAAGAGAGGCAGAGAGAGAGAGGCAGAGAGAGAGAGACAGGCAGAGAGAGAGAGAGAGACAGGCAGAGAGAGACAGGTATAGAGAGAGAGAGGCAGAGAGAGAGGCAGAGAGAGAGAGGCACTCAAAAAGACAGGCAGAGAGAGAGAGCCACAGGCAGAGAGAGAGAGGGAGTAGAGAGAGAGAGAGAGAGAGAGACACAGGCAGAGAGAAAGAGAGACAGGCAGAGAAATAGACAGGCAGAGAAAGAGACAGGCAGAGAGAGAGAGACACAGGCAGAGAGGGATAGACACAGACAGAGAGAGAGACAGGCAAAGAGACAGGCAGAGAGAGCGGCAGAGATAGAGACAGGTAGAGAGAGAGAAACAGGCAGAGAGAGAGAGGGGCAGAGAGAGAGACACTCAGAGAGAGAGTGAGAGACAGCCAGAGAGACAGAGGCAGGCAGAGAGAGAGAGAGACAGAGAGAGAGACAGGCAGAGAGAGAGGCACTCAGAGAGACAGAGAGACAGAGGGAGAGAGAGACAGGCAGAGAGAGACAGGCAGAGAGAGAAAGACAGGCAGAGAGAGAGAGAGAGGGGAGGCAGAGAGCAAGAGAGAGAGGGAGATAGGCAGAAAGAGAGAGAGAAACAGGCAGATAGAGAGAGGGAGAGAGAGAGAGAGAGAGAGAGAGAGCAGAGAGAGAGGGGCAGAGAGAGACATACAGAGAGAGAGAGACAGAGAGACAGAGAGAGAGAGTGAGGCAGAGAGAGAGAGGCACTGAGAGAGAGAGAGAGAGAGAGAGAGAGAGAGAGAGAGAGAGAGAGAGAGAGAGAGAGAGAGAGAGAGAGACAGGCAGAGAGAGAAAGACAGGCACAGAGAGAAAGACAGGCACAGAGAGAAAGTGACAGATAGAGAGAGAAGGGGGTAGAGAGAGAAAGACAGGCAGAGAGAGAGAGAGGGAGAGACAGGTAGAGAGAGAGGGGCAGAGAGAGAGAGGGGTAGGCAGAGAGAGAGAGAAACAGGCAAAGAGAGAGGGAGAGAGAGAGCAGAGAGAGAGACACTCAGAGAGACAGGTAAAAACAAATATTGCGCTTACACTGATAAATATAAGCTGCGACTAAAAAGTAGTAAACCATAAACCATATATATATCAAAAAGTCGCGCTAAAAACTGAAAGTGACAACAGGCAAATGCCTAAAAACCTCATAGGGATATGGGGGTGGATACTAATCACTGAATGGATAAGTGATATAGAAATACTGAGCAATGAAAATACACATTAAAAAATAAACCAAACTATGTGTTGTTAGTTGAATGGGACACAGATAATAATAACTATGTCCGTGTGAAAAAATCAATATTGCATGACCCAATAAATGATAGGTGAATATCTCAAATACCTATGCGAATAATAAAGTGACAAATCTGTGACTAAAAAACTAAACCATGATGAATAGGGGAAAATAATAAAAAGAAAAATATATTAAACCCAACAAAAGTCCGTGACTCAAAAAAATTGTTAATGATAAAAGTCCATCCGTGTTGAATAAACATGCATAAAAAAGGAATTATCTCCAAGTGCTCTGTGAAGTAATGCAACCAAATCTTGCTGTGGTGAGAAATAGAGTGCGTAGACAGTCCTCCACCTCTTGAAAAAATTGCTGCCTCTTACCCGATAGAAATGGTCTCTTAATTACAGGAGACCCAGGAAGCGGATGGCTGCAACCCCAGCCAGGGATCTTTAATGCAGGCACTCAGCGTCCAGATCCAGGGACTCTCTCCCACCAGCCTCCGCAAATAAGGATATGTCACCATGCAAAAACAAAGTGCTCCACATAGTATAAAACCAGCGTTTTATTGAATATAAAATTAAAGGTTGCACTTACAGAAATGTAGCAGTATAAAACGTATAGAAAAAAGCCGGCCGGCTCCAAAGTAACCCGTGTCTTCCGGGTGTGAGAATCGCGGTGTCGTCGGGACGTAGCTCCTCCTCCCTACGTCGTTTCGTCACAACAGGACGTGGTCACGGGATGTGAGCAGCGTCCCGACTCACCGCTTATATAGACATATCAACATCATCTCATTGCCACAACAGGATGAAAGCGCCATCTTGTCTGAGGGAAACAGTGTGGGCAAGGACAGAACTTTACCTAAGTAATGGATGTTTAGGGCACAAAAAATGATGATATATAGAACATCTTTATCAAAACTGTAAAAATCAAACATATGTGGCCAAAAAACTTGCAGAGTCACTGCTGCAATAGATTGATGGATTAAACCAAAACAAGGGAAAAATAATGAAATAAGAAAATAAGAATAAATTAGGAGAAAGCATGCAGTCCCCTCATAATTACAGGGCTGTATGCGTAAATAAGTATTGACTATTATGTGCACATGTTGCTGTGACAGAAACAGGTGCACTACACTTCAAAATGTCGACCTCAAGTGTGAAAAAAAATGTATATACTTAAAAAATTATGATAAAACTTATATTAAGAGATACACTAAAAATAAAAATAAAAATGAAATTAAAAAATAAAAAATAGGTCAAAACTTCTGCGATAAAAATAAATGCATATGTAACTTGTTTGTATTACATGTGATTAAGGAACCGTTATCCCTGAAACAAGAGGGCACTCCATAGACAACCAATCAAAAACTCCACATATATCATTAGAGACAGACTTTTACGCTTATAAGCGTAAAATAAAATCATAAAAAGGAACTGGTAGTGACAAAAAACAAAAACAAACCCTTACTACCTAGGAGTTGTCTATAAAGGCGTTAACATCTACATCAATGTTAAGACCGAAGGGGGTATAAGACTTCAATTTATAAACCCAGGCCATCTCTAGTTTAGAGATGCTACGTACCAGGACGCTCCCCCTCCAATGGGGCTTAAACTTGTCTATCCCCAAAAAAATGTTACCTGTGGGGTCTCGACGGTGAGCTGTCAGGTAATGTTTTGACACAGAATGTTTTTGTGAACCCTCTCCTGATGTTATTAATGTGTTTGTTTAGTCTCACCTGCAGGGGTCTTTTAGTACGGCCCACATACTGCAGGCCACACGGGCACTGCAGCAAGTAAACCACTCCCGTGGTAGAGCATGTGATGAAGGGTTCGATGGTGTAGGACTCGCGTGTACACGTGGAAATAAAATTCCTCGTTCTTCTACTCCTACATCCATTCAACGAACAAACCTGACATCTCCTACATTGGAAATATCCTGTCAGTTCAGAAAAGAAACTAGGCCTCGAAACTGGGGGATCAAAGATATTGGGTGCCACTTTGTCCTTAAGTGAGTGTGCCCCCCTGAACACCACCTGCGGTTTGACTGGCAACATAGATGCCAGCACCCTATCATTTCTGAGGACATGCCAATATTTATTAATACGTTTAACTCTAAAATGTTGGCAGGAATAGTCAGTGATAAAAGGGCAACGAAATGAAGCATCGACCGGATCCCTAACTCGCTCCACAAGTAAATCCTTACGGTCCACTTTCTGAACCTGATCCAATGTGCTAGCCACAAAATCTGGGGAATAACCCTTGGCGACAAACCTCTGAGTCAAGATTTGTGCATGATTGTTTTGGTTTAATCCATCAATCTATTGCAGCAGTGACTCTGCAAGTTTTTGGCCACATATGTTTGATTTTTACAGTTTTGATAAAGATGTTCTATATATCATCATTTTTTGTGCCCTAAACACCATTACTTAGGTAACGTTCTGTCCTTGCCCACACCTGTTTCCCTCAGACAAGATGGCGCTTTCATCCTGTTGTGCAATGAGATGATGCTGATATGGCTATATAAAGCAGGTGAGTCGGGACGCTGCTCACTCCCGTGACCACGTCCTGTTGTGACTAAACGACGTAGGAGGAGGAGCTACGTCCCGACGACACCGCGATTCTCACACCCGGAAGACACGGTTACTTTGGAGCCGGCCGGTCTTTTTCTATACGTTTTATACTGCTACATTTCTGTAAGTGCAACCTTTAATTTTATATTCAATAAAACGCTGGTTTTATACTATGTGGAGCACTTTGTTTTTGCATGGTGACATATCCTTATTTGCGGAGGCTGGTGGGAGAGAGTCCCTGGATCTGGACGCTGAGTGCCTGCATAAAGATCCCTGGCTGGGGTTGCAGCCATCCGCTTCCTGGGTCTCCTGTAATTAAGAGACCATTTCTATCTGGTAAGAGGCAGCAATTTTTCAAGAGGTGGAGGTCTGTCTACGCACTCTATTTCTCACCACAGCAAGATTTGGTTGCATTACTTCACAGAGCACTTGGAGATAATTCCTTTTTTATGCATGTTTATTCAACACGGATGGACTTTTATCATTAACAATTTTTTTGAGTCACGGACTTTTGTTGGGTTTTAATATATTTTTCTTTTATTAATTTCCCCTATTCATCATGGTTTAGTTTTTTAGTCACAGATTTGTCACTTTATTATTCGCATAGGTATTTGAAGATATTCACCTATATTTATTGGGGTCATGCAATATTGATATTTTTCACACGGAATAGTTATTATTATCTGTGTCCCCATTCAATTAACAACACATAGTTTGGTTTATTTTTTAATGTGTATTTTCATTGCTCAGTTTATCTTATACATCTTATCCATTCAGTGATTAGTAACCACCCCCATATCCCTATGAGGTTTTTAGGCATTGCCTGTTGTCACTTTCAGTTTTTAGCGCGACTCAGAGAGACAGGCAGAGAGAGAGCAAGAGACAGCCAGAGAGAGAGAGACAGGCAGAGAGGGGGAGACAGAGAAGAGAGACAGGCAGAGAGAGAGAGGCAGGCACAGAGAGAGAGAGAGAGAGAGAGAGAGAGAGAGAGAGAGAGAGAGAGACGGACATACAAATCCTCCTAGAAACATTGGCCCGGGCACAGGATGAACCATCAGTACCTACTGGCTATAGGAATTCTCTGTCCCCGCACAGAAAGATAAAAACATCAAAACAGGGTCGGTGTTCAGGAGGAATACTAGTCTGGTATAAGGGAGAGCTACATGGGAACATCAGTGCAATCAAAAAAGGAGAGAGCCACATCTGGCTAAGAATAAGCAGCTCCATCTCACCTCTCAGTCAGACATCTACCTGTGTGCAGCATACATTTGCCCCAGCAGAGTCCCTATATTTCAAAACAGACACCTATGAGGTCCTACAAAGTGAGGTTATCCACTTCCAATCCCTGGGGACAAGTGCTCCATCTGTGGAGACCTCAATGCTAGGACAGGAAGGGAAAAGGACTAAACAAGTTTTGATGGCAACACGTACATACTGGGCCATGCAAATTACGATCATGAGTCGATACAGTTACAAAGAAACAGCTATGACAGTACAACCAACAAAAGGGAAGAAATTACTGAATTTGTGCCGCAGTCTGGGCCTCTACATCCTCAATGGCCGTACCGAGAGAGACTCTCTAGGAATGTACACATTTAGCTCCCATGTAGGCAGCAGTGTGGTAGACTATACCAAAACAGATATGGACCCCACACTCATCAATGGTTTTACAGTCACCCCACAAACACACCTGTCCAGACCACAACCAACTACTGCTATACATTAATCTTCAAGCAAACCATTACCAAAACTCTACCGAGCCTCTCTCTGCAACCTGCCACTATCATTTAAATGGTCCAAACAGTCTACCACAAAATACAGAGAGGTAACTGACAGACCTGACATTAAGAAACAGCTTGAAAACTTCCAAAACAACACCTATGAGATAAGCCCACGAGGTGTGAACCAGGCAGCAAAGGACTTCCACAAAATACTACGCACCATCGCAGAAACAGCCCAGCTGAGAAAAGCCAACTACAAGAAACCATCCAACAAACAATCCAATAAATGGTTCGACAAAGAATGCAAAGCATTAAGTAACACCTTACGGACAGTCTCCAATACAAACACAGAGACCCTGACAACACTGACCTAAGGATAGCCCATGGCACCCTACAGAAAAATACAAACAAACCCTTAAAAAGAAAAAGCAAAACTTCATCTCCAAATCCTGCAACAGCTGGAAGAGGTACCTCAGGAAAATTCTTTCTGGGAAATATGGAAAAATATTGGCTCAGCACCCAGGAAAAACAACCTCCACATCCAAAATGGCGACATCTGGCTCAACTACTTTAAGAACCTCTACAAAGATATTCCAGAGGAGGCTCTAACTGTAGAACAAAAAGACTTCATCAAAAGACTAAATGATCTGAAGGAAAAAATTAAGGGACTTTCAGAACCCCCTAGATGTACCGGTCACACCACAAGAAATTAGGGAGAAAATCCAAACCTGCAAACCAAAAAATCCAGTGGGATGGATGGAATCCTGCCAGAGTTGATTACACACGGCTCCCCAGATGTACACGCTGCACTATGCAAAATGTTCAATTTGGTCCTGAGTGCTGGTTACTACCCTACAGTATGGAACCAAGGCCTCATAACAGCCATCCATAAGAGTGGAGACCAGTATGATCCAGCCAACTACAGAGGATTTGTGTCAGCAGCACACTAGGGGAAACTATTCAACAGTATCCTCAATAAAAGGATCCTCAACTTTCTGACACAACACAATGTCCTCAGCAGAAGTCTGGCAGGGTTCATGCCAAACCATCGCACTACAGACCACATCTACACCCTGCACAGCCTTATCAAGAACCATGTCCACAATACAAAACATGGAAAGATATTCGCCTGCTGTGTGGATTTTAAGAAGGCATTTGACTCCGTGTGGCACCCAGGCCTGTTCCTCAAACTATTAGAGAGTGGAATAGGAGGGAAAACATATGAGGTTATCAAGAGTTCATACACTGAGAACAGCTGCAGTGTAAAGGTGAATGAGAAAAGAACCGAACACTTCCGGCAAGCCCGAGGAGTCAGACAGGGCTGCAGCCTAAGTCCAACCCTCTTTAACATCTACATCAATGAACTGGCTGCAGCTCTAGAATCCTCCCAAGCACCAGGATTTGACTTTACATGACACTGAGGTGAAGTCCCTGCTGTATGCGGATGACCTCCTACTTCTGTCACCAACAGAGAAAGGCCTACAAGATAGTCTGGAAGTGCTGGAGAAATACAGTGCCACATGGGCGCTACCAATCAACTCAAGTAAGACAAAGATCATGGTGTTTCAAAAGAAAAATACTAAACAAACAAAGAGCAGCCCTTCCTTTACATTAAACAACTGGACTGTTGATGAAACTAACAGCTACACATACCTTGGCTTAGAAATTAAGAAATCAGGAAGTTTTCAAGCCAGTCATAGAGGTACTAAAAGACAAGGCATGCAGAGCCTTCTATGCCATCAGAAGACAGCGTACCACCTAAAACACCAGTTAGGGTCTGGCTCAGAGTATTTGATAGTATCATTCACCCCAATTCTTCTTTATGGCAGTGAAGTTTGGGGTCCTGTCACCTACCCAGACCAATCCAAATGGGACCCCAGCCCAACAGAAATATTCCATCTGGAATTCTGCAAGCACCTCCTCCAAGTCCATCAGAGTACCTCCAACAGTGCTTGCCGGTCTGAGTTGGGTAGATTTCCCTTACTTCTCACAGTACAGAAGAGGGCGCTATCATACTGGGATCACCTACAAAACAGCAGTCCCAACTCATACCACCATAAAGCCTTACTGAACAGTAAAGACCAGTCCAAGCCATGTGGCCTGCAACAACTCATCAACACCTTGTCTATCCCAAACTCTCAACGATGCGGCCTGACACAACCTCAAATAGAAAACATAATCAATGACTCCAAAGAAAAACATGTTGGAGAATGGAGAAATGAGCTAACAAACTCCAAAAAACGAACTGTTTACCAGTCATTGCAGAGAGACTACAAACTGGTCCCATACCTGGAGGTGCTACAAGACCCCAAAGACAGACAGACCCTGAGCCTGTACAGACTGAGCGCCCACAGTCTGGAAATCTAATCAGGATGGCACAGGCAGACCTACAAGCCCAGGGAGAGTAGACTGTGCCAGCAATGCAACCAGGAGGTCCTGGAGGATGAGGACCACTTCCTGCTACATTGCCCAAAGTACTCATTAGTGAGGGACACTCACTTCCAGAGACTCTCCACTCTCATCCCAGACTTCAATTCTATAGAAAAAAAGAGGAAACTCTAATTTGTACTGGGAGAAGAGGAGCCAACAGTAAAAATTGCTGCCCAATATGTGACAGCGTGTCACCGACTGAGAGGGACATGAAAGACTGAGGACTTGAAAATCATTTACATGGACTTATGCCCATTCCCCTCTATATTAAACCCCCCTTACTTTTTCTTATAGAAACTCAACTGCTGCTGCAATGCTAACATGTATGTGGTCCTGCCAATAAAGCTTATTTGAATTGATTGATTGAGAGAGAGAGAGAGAGAGAGAGAGAGAGAGAGAGAGAGAGAGAGAGAGACAGGTAGAGAGAGAGAGAGAGACAGGCAGAGAGAGAAAAACAGGAAGCGAGAGAGAGAGAGACAGGTAGAGAGAGAGGGGACAGAGAGCAAGAGAGAGAGATAGGCAGAGAGAGAGAGAGGGAGAGAGAGCAGAGAGAGAGGCACTCAGGGAGACAAGCAGAGAGAGAGAGAGAGAGCAAGAGACCGCCAGAGACAGGCAGAGAGAGAGAGACAGGCAGAGAGAAAGAGGCACTCAGAGAGACAGAGAAAGAGAGAGAGAGAGAGAGACAGGCAGGCAGAGAGAGAGACGGGCAGAGAGAGAAAGACAGGCACAGAGAGAGAGAGAGACAGGTAGTGAGAGAGAGAGAGGGGGCAGAGAGCAAGAAAGAGAGAGATAGTTAGAGAAAGAGAAAACAGGCAGATAGAGACAAGAGAGGGGGAGGGAGAGAGAGAGAGCAGAGAGAGAGAGGGGGCAGAGAGAGAGAGAGGGAGAGAGAGCAGAGAGAGGGAGAGGCAGAGAGAGACAGGCAGAAGAGGGAGATACAGAGCGAGGGAGACAGGCAGG